>JAJEJH010000015.1:993276-1094307 GCA_026122585.1 Anacardium occidentale | reverse complement strand
GTGATTTTCATCACTCATCCCTTTCCTTCTTCCTTCTTTTTCAGGTTTTGCTGCTGGCGAGGAGCGGGTGGACTGATGCTGGCGAGGGGAGACCCCACACACACTTTCTGATGTATTTTCTTTTCAGTTTTTGGACCTGTGAGGTCTTGTATGTATTTTGTACATTTCCAGGTGTAAAGAATGTTGTACAGAAACAATATATATATATATATTCAGCCAGTTGGGCTCATTTTACATTTCAGATTCAGTTTAAGCTTCCGCTTACAGTGTAATTAGCAGCAGAGTTCTTTTCTTTTCGTAGGATTCCCGTCTCGGGTACCCAATTTTCAGTTTATTAAATATAAAGAAACAGTATTAGTCAGCAGCAGGGGTACTCGGGGCGGCGGGTCCTACAGGTGGGACGGGAACTCTATTTTAGGGTCAAGTTGTTATTCTTATATCATATCATTTTCTCCTTTTGTTTTTTTATTAGTGATTAATTCTTAAAGTAATTTCCCATCGATCCAAGGTTTGTGAAACCTACTCCTACACCCCTTAAATTTAAAAATTACAAAATGTCATCCAAAACTCAACTTTATTAATAGAAAAGAGTTTTAACATAATATCAAAGGATAAATTATCATATTACTCTAAAAGTCATCGATGATTTGGTTGGATCTTGCTGGAATTACATCAAACAATATGATCCAATTAGATCTCACTTTTTTGCAATCATACATCCTAACTCACATCCAAGGTATGATCTCATTCTACTCTACTTGACACAATTCTGACTAGGTGTGATTTCTATAGGAATTGTACCTCTTTAGGTGTGATTTTTGCATGAATTGCATCAACATGATGCAATTTTGATCAAAACACACATTTCTTGATGTGATTCGACGTTTGCATTATTTATTTTTTTTCAAAATTTTGAAAAAAAAAAATAAAGTTTATAATGTCATTCTAGTGTTGGTTCTTTCTAATAAAATTGAGTTTTGAGTGACGTTTTGTAAATTTTGAATTCAAAGTGTGGTAACGTGATTTCCCCAAACCTTGGGCACAATATAAATTGAGACTAATTTTTAAAAGAACATTAGAAAATGGGGATATATTCTTCCGTTGAAAAGAGATCTGGTATAATTATTTTTTGGTCATTGTTGAACAGTATGAGCATTCACCAAGCTTAAATCTGAAGATCATAAAAAAACTGTATCAACGATTTGCCTAGGCCGAGAGCCCAAGATATATATTTAATATATGCTGTCTCCTGGAATATAATCGTGCATGATTTGTAGTTGAGCTTACCCCATGCTTTTTTTAACAATCAATATCGGGTTTTTAAGAAAGCTTTTCTATGTTGTTTGATTTGTTTTTCTTGCTTTCAAACACGAATTTTCTCGTATCATTGAAGCTAAAGAGAATTAATTATCACATATATATCGACGATCGATTCATTAAATTGTCTCTTTTGACTCTAATGCCTTGTGCTTGAAAACGCATTTTGGAATTGACAGTTTTATGAGTGAAAATGACAAGATTAAATTTGAATAAATGAATTAGAGATGAGAGACGTATCCATATCGACCACTTATGAATTGTCCATTGAAGAACAAAAAGCAATAAGTAAACAAAAATAAAATAAAAGAAAATGAAAAACAAGGAGTAAACAAAAAGCATGATAGAGATACATAAACATACATCCAGAAAGGAGACGATAGTGTGAGAGAGAAGAAGCCAAAATTAGGTTGAGTGTCTCTCAATTGGCGACGTGAAGAGATGGTCTCCCTAACGTGGCAATTTTAATTTCTCGACGAAGATAAGATGTGGGTGGTAATGTTTTAATTTATATTTTGATTTAAGAAATTATATATGTATTTACTAATGTATGCGAAACATCAAGATCAAGGGTTCCTACCATTAATATACTCTTTGATTTGAGCCATCTTCAGTCAATAATTACTATGAGTTTAGTTTCATGGAAATTCATTTTGATATTGGGTAAAACCTTTTCATCTTGCCTTCATAAGAAAAAACTATCATCTTTAATTAATTCATGACCACCTAGATGCATAACTATAAATCAGGTAAATTAAGAGTTATTAATTTCATCTTAACCTAAAATATGATCAATTTGGATAATTTTGCTTTTAACCACTAAACCAAATCCTTGAGATCTAACATAGTTATTGTATTTTTGGATAATTAGTATAAAAATAAATTTCTAAAGTTCTGTTTATATTGTAAATACTTTAATAGAGTATTTTCCAATAACTTTACCTTTTTATCCTAAAAAAAATAAAGATAAGTTTAACAAAGAGCTTGTGAGCTCTCAAAAAACAATTTTCTTACAAACACTACAAAAACTATGTCAAAACACTTTTTTAGAGATAAATATGATAGTTGTGAATATAAATTGACAAGTAATAGAGTAAATCATGTTTTAAAATTGTCATTTGTCTAGATGAATCATATTTTAACTAAAATAATTTTTTCCATTCATCATTATATGGTGGACATGAAAAATACATTGCTAAATTTCAATCATTATTATTTCCTTTCTAATTTAAGCCTAAATTTTACTTACTTCTAATTGGTGTACAAAAAATTGCTCAACAGTTTGGACACTACAAAGAATGATGGAATATAAAAGTCTTGAGTGATCATTCCTCTAAAGAATCTAACTTCAATTATAATGTCACTCCCTTAGGACCATACAATCTTGTCATTGAAAATCACCTAGCTTTGACAACTAATGCACAACCATCAAAATCTAGCTTGGCTACACAATCGAACGTGACCATTGGTGACGTCACCAATGTCATCCAACAAATGTGTGATGTTGCCTCGATAACAATCATCATCACCAAGGATCTCAATCCCCTCAAAGGGATTAATCATAATGGGAACACTACTTCCCACACAATTATTGTTCCTCCTAACAATGACAATGATAAGATGCCCTCAAGCAAAGGATCTTGAATCCTCTTCATTGTGTATCACGCTTAGACCTACTGCCTCCTATTGAGGGCTCTCCTAACAAAATACTAGTAAGGTATTTCCAAGCATAAGACCTAGACTATTAACCCAATATAAGACAAAATAATAATTTCACTATCTAAAATTTTAGAAAAAAAAAAAAATAAACAGAATAAATCTTTGTAGATCTCATCTTAACACTTTCAACATGACAACTTGACCCTTTTGTAGGCTTGGAAACTAGCAATTTAGTTTAGGTAATTTTGAAAACCCTAGTCATCGTCTTCAACAATTGCAACCATGGGCTGTTTCTTGAGTTTCACAGATGATTTGTGTCAATGACAACAAATTCACTAATGTAATAGTCAAAATGGATTCTTAGCATCCACAAATGCAATTCACATTGAAGAAGAGCCAAGGGATTGTTGCTAACATGCAAAAAGCCAGGGGATTAGGTCGTCGAAATGGAGAATGCAATGAGATAAGGAAGAGCTGGTGGGTGTAGGAGAGATGATAACTTTCAAGTTTGAGAGTGTCGAATGACTTGCCAGGTAAAGGAGCGATGATTCGGTAACTATAGTTGTGGTGGTGAGGAAAAAAAAGGGTAACAAAGTAAATTTGATATCTATATCTAAAGGAGTGATATATGTAAGTTTACTAATTTAACGTGATATTACAATTTTAAAAGTAAAATAATTATGAATAATTTGACAATTTAATTTTTTGACATTACGTCATGATTTTTTTCCACAACTGAGGTTTGATTTTGAGAGGAAAATTGTGACATATATTATGAAAGAGTAGAAAAGTGTTTTAGGCTAAACTTTAGATGAGAAAATGTAATTTACTCAAACTCAATTTAGTCTCACGTTACTAAGACTTGATAACAGTGTTGCAAATATTGGACTTAAGAGTTCTACCCAATATGCATGATATGGTAATGCCGAAAAAATTATCAATGCTCTTGACAAAATCTGGCAAAATAAAGAGAGCCATTAAGAATTAAGGTTCACCTTATTTACCCCACATCAATGTATAGTACGTACATTCTAGCAATTATCTCATTTGATTATGCTTATCTCCTATTATTAATTATCATTTGAGTAAATACACATAAAAATAGAGAACATGTCACCCTTTTATATCTTATCTCATCCCTTTTTCAGCCGTCCTCGACATATTAATATTAACTCATAAATTATATATGTAATATACCCGAGTCTAAATCCTTCACAGCTACATCGAATCTTATATATGATTCTTCTTCTAACTTATTTTATTTTATTTTTCCTGTTATAATATATGACCCCAGAATATCCAATGTATGCGTCACCTCAAATTAAATGTTTGACTCTATATGTGCACCAATAAAATTATTTTGTATATATGAAGACAATGAAGATATGTAACTGCAGCAAGCTGCAACTCCGTAATTCTAGCAAAAACGTTGAGAGTTTAAGTGTTGTTCTCTAATCTTATATATAATTCATGTCTTTACAAATTTTTAATTTCAATTGTTATAATGACCTATGTTGTTTGTTCCAAAATTATACCATTAATAATTCTTGCTTTTGCGTCATGTAATGAGAATGTTGATGATGTTAATCTTATCCTTCCTTCAAAGACACGGCTACATATGTATAATAAATTAAAATCTCCAAAATATTTATTGTGGTCAACTACGATAAACCTTATTTGTTACGTTATGGATAATATTTTCAATGTCGTTGTTCAAGCACGTCAAAATATTTTAAAGATATTTCAACACTAACATTGCATTGGCAAATTTCTTTTGGTAATGTACGTACTTTCTGATGATATGAATGTTGAATGTTAGTAGTCAAATATATGTAAATTAACCGGCCACCGCCAACCCTACCCTCTACCCTCTGGCAGCCTTAACTGGATGTGGTTCCTTTCTCAATCGTGATTGATCATCCTTTTTTGCAACTTGCACCAAGATTTAGATCTTCATATTATCTTATTTGTCACTAGTTATGGCTCATCATTGGCGTCAAGTGCCAGCCAATGACTTTACGCTTTGCACTTCATTTCATCTTTTATATATCGACTCGATAAACTACCTCAAAATACTTACCAATTTCAGTTAACTTTCCTTATAATTGCATTGCCTAAGCTGATTTTCATGTCCAGGCACTTCAATGCATGCCCGCAAAAAACTCCATCCAAAATTATACGACTTCTATCAACAGAATTAAGTGCATAAAGTTTTTTTACAAAATAAAATTACTAATTACGGATTTAAATGTCATATATAAATCATTAGACACTTACCACATGTGTTTTTCCATATATATATATATATATATATAGAGAGAGAGAGAGAGAGAGAGAGAGAGAGAGAGAGAGAGAGAGGAGTACAAGTCTTTTTCCTGATGAGTTGACAACCAAGTCATGTCATGCCTTAACACATTTCTACCACTTCCAGTTATTTTAGTATATCACTATTTTTGATCTAAAAAATTGAACACTGCTTACTACAAATAGATCTTTGACATATAAAAATGCGAATATACTGCTATATAAAGGAAGCCAACTGTGAGAAGATAGATAAATATGAATGTGATGATGAGCTAACAGCGAAGTCTGAGGCCATTTTCCTTGGGACCAGGCTCTTCTATCACTCCAGCTCAGGTTTCACGTTGGCTTTCTATCTTCCCTATCTATATTTGTCACAACGTAAGGTTATTATTAATACCCTCATCCTCTTTTTCGCTCTTGTTTCCTTTCCTTAACTTCTTTCTCTCGTCCGTCTCTCTATATCATGATGCTGACCTTTTGCAAAAATAGTGTTTACAATTTTCTAGGCCTTACCGCCGCCACCACTAGTAACTCCATTGATTCAGATTGTAATAAAATCCTTTATAAACACAAAGAAGGCTTAGGGTTGATCATAACCACCATCGCTGAAACTTACCGTCCTCCTAATATTATTGAATCTTCTCTTCTTAAATTATCATCATCATCACCACCACAGCCTCCTCCACCGCCGCCACTCTTGAGTATGTTTGAGAAGAAGGACCCTGGAGGGATCGGGTTTATCGATCACATGGGTAGTGGAGTGAGTGGGTTGATGTCATGTACTGAAAGCTTAGGATTTGAGAGTTCGGACGAGAGAAATGTTAAAGATGATAATTACAGGAGAGTAGAGTCGCCGACAAGAGCTAAAGGGAGAAAAGATGTCAGTGAAAGAAGACAGTTAAAGAAGTTTCCACCTCCACTGTCGTCTTTCAACCGTAACGGTCAGCCCAGTTTCTTTCTCCGCTCTGTTAGAACAGACGGAAGACTAGAGTTAACTGAAGTTAGAATCCACCGCCAGGAGATTTTACGCGCTTCGCGGCAAGATGGACGGTTGAGGTTGCATCTAATCAATGAAGAAGAAGAAGAAGAAGGAGAAGTAGAAAATGAAGAAGAACAACAACAATTAGAAGAAGTAGAAGAAGAGGAGGAGAAAGAAGAAGAGAGAATTGAGGGGTGGCCATTTAAGGGTGTGAGTGGGGAAGTATCAAGGAGATGTAATAAGGTGCGAATCGGAAACCACCACCACCATCATCATCAAAATTTGATTCACCACCACCACAACCTGCATGTATGGAGGCAGCATTGTGTGACAACCAGGTGAATTCTAGACCTCTTCACATGGGGTAGTGTGCACTGAAGTACAAAGGGACAAACAAGTCATGTCTCATTTCTAAGTTCTTCTAAACTTGAACCTAAAATACATTACACGTATCACTCCAAATGAGAATTTTACTGTCGATAATCATTAAAATATTTGAACCATTTAGTCTCATGTACTGTGGATGATGTGATACATCTTATGTATTTTAGTTTTGTTATGTTCAAACATTATCGGTTGAGCTGTCATGCTTGTCCATGTATATCAGCCAAGTAAGGAGGAGAAAATATGAGGGAATTTTTCGGGATCCATGATAACTGAAGTGTCAACTGGGAGGATGACTGAGAGATAGAAGAGGGAACTGATTTGTGAATAATTTTCCAAATTTAGATGGTTTGATAGCCCCTATGAAGGCTTGAAATTAATTAGAATTATCTTTGGAAAACGTCTTCAATTAGATAAATGTATATTTACACACATTTGGATGCAATATACATGTTTTTGATATATATATATATATATATATATATTAAAGAACTCTATATAACATTTTAATATAATTTATCAAGATAATGTAACCATTGAATTTGAATGATAATATATATATATAGTTATACACTGGTGGGTTATCATTTAGATTCTTTTTACGGCTTCAACAGTGTTCTTAGAAACTAGAGGTACTTGTGATCCTGCTGAACTGAAATTCAAATATCTTGGGAAATATCTTATTTATTTTAATTGAAATAAAATATGTTTGGATGATATTTAATAATATAATGGTAAGTCTTAAATACAAGACAAGACAAAACATGATTATCGCTGAGGAGACTATGAAATAGTAATCTATTATATAATGTATTAATGTGCGTCTATATTCATATATGGCTTGCTCTCATGAATATGAAGAATTATAATATCACATTAACTAGAGTAGAGGTGCAACTGAATTTATCACATGTCAACGATTAAAAAAAAGAAAATGGACAGGGACTTCTTATGAAGTGACGCCGACACAAGTTGAGCAAATGTAACAAATATAATAAAAACATGACCCAACGATATATTACCATCCAAGATTTTGTTTAATGATCATATCATTTGAGAAAGTTTTAGAAGTTAAATATCTACCTTTTTAATATAAAAAGACTAAAATATTCTTTATAATATTCAATAATATTAATATTAAAATAAAAATTAATATAAATAATATTAAAATATAAATTTAAAATAATAATAACAAATTTAAAAAATTATTAATAATTAAAAAATAAAATAAATATATAAAAAAATAACCACCGCTACCTTTAATCTCACCAAGTGGTCAGAAACGATCACTTGATTTTATTGACGATCAGATCTGGTCGTCACGATGGTAGAAGCGGCCAACCAGGTGGCATGACCGTCTTTGCCAGATTATTGGTCGCCTCGATCATCATGCCGGTCAAATAACGAGGTGGTTGTCTCCGTTAGATTATTAGCATTGACATAACATCAACATATTCATATTATGTCATTCTCAGTATTTCAAGAGATTTAACACTAAATAAAGACAAAAAGTATTATAGCAACATAAATATCTATAGAAAAGAGAATAAAGAAAACATTATAGTATGATTTAATGTGATAAGTCACGAAATAGGACCAACCTTAAAACTTGTTTGTATTAGAGATAGGAACGGCTTATTGAGTGATTTTATCACTCACCATTTTCTTTGTTTCCTTCTTTGCAGGTCAGCGATCTTATAACTAAGTTAGAGGTGAGAAGGTTGTGAGCTTTAGGGATACTGGTTGGTATCAAATAATATGTTAATGACTCGCATGCTTTTGTACAGTTTTGATAATGTATATGTGTGTATTATATTGTTAATATGCACTATATGGATAACATGTTTTATAAATTAATAGTTTGGGAATTTTCAGCATATACTCAGTATTTTCTTCTTATTATTATTAATATTTTTATTATCAGCTTCCACATACCAAAATTTTGATTCAGTAGTAGATTTACTGTAAGGATTCCCGCTATAGGTTTGTTACTAATATTATAATAATTATAAATAACATTTTATAGTCACCTATGGCAAGGACTCCTACAATAGATTTAATTCATTTAATAACGTTGTTTTTTGTTAATTAAATGCTTCCACTATTTTATTCAAGTCTAACAACAATCGAATCAATAAAAGATGATATGATTTTTTATGCAAACAAGAAAGCATCATTGTGCTTTTTATATACATCAAACTCTTCCATAGTGGAACCACGTTTGGGTTCAACAAGTAGATCATGCATAATACTATACAAGATGTTCTTTTCTTCAAGTACAACCGAAAGGTGTCAACACAAGCCAAGGAATCATATGTCTATTCCAAACTAGTTTCAAATACATTAATGCAACTTAGTCATAGGTGAGGTTCATATTTTAAAATATATATATAAAAAAAAAAAGATAAAATAAGTCATATACTTAATACATTTAATAATGTCGTCTTTTGTTAATTAAATGTTCTCACTATTTTATTCAAGTCCAACAATAATTTAATTAATGAAAGACAATAGTCTCAAGTTGGGTGTTATCCTAACAAACACAAGTGACCTGGTTCCAATTCTTAGTATCATAACGGTGGATAATATCATATTCTCAAATATTAATTGATGTCAACCTTAACTCAGCCTCTAATGAATTCTACCTTCATAAAGCAAACAAGCAAAGTTCATTAGTTAAATTTGACCCAATACATTGTAACAGTCCAAGGGTAGAATTGTCTTTTTAGTCTTTGAAACCATTTCTAAGCATAAGGAATCTATAAATAACTAGATATAAATAACATATCATGCATGATTGACAGTATAGAGCACGACATGTCATATCAAAGTTTTTAGAAACGAAACCAAGGATCCAATAGCATGTTTCAAAAGTATAGATATATGATGTTCCGAATATCAATTAATGGTGAATACAAGGGGGCGCCTGTGAGTTCTCACACCTATTAGAAAGGAAAACCAGTGTCCGCTAGAAAGGACATGATCATTGATCAAGCTCGTTAGAGAGAGTGCTGGTTGTGCATCAGTAGATTTCAATATGATTGAGCTTACAATACCAGGGTGTCGAATCTTTGTATTCATCAGTCTGGCTAGCACAACAACTATTTTTCAGATACAGTATTTTTTGATTCAGTTTTCAACATATACTATATGTAGATATTCAAGATCTTCAGATCATAGTTTTTATTTTAGACAGAGTTTTTAGAAAACCATGCCCAAGGGCAAGTTTTATGACTATTCAGTATACACATGACATTAGTATAGACATTTCATGTTACGTATAGAATTCATGAGAAATAGAATAGATAAAGACAAAGATCATTATTGAAAATAGATGTATTTCCAAAAATAAGAAAACAATAAAGCAGAAAAACAACATGACAAGTCACGAGAGTCAAATTGAGCTTGGAACCTTTTGTGTTAGAGATAGGAAACACTTGTTGAGTGATTTTTATCACTTATCCCTCCTTTCTTATTTCATTCTTGCAAATCAGTGATTAGTGAGGGCTGAGCAGAAGCAAAACAGCTATCAGATTTTAAGGATACGACTTGACAACAGATAACATATTCATGGCTCGCATGCTTTTATATAGTTGATCATGTAGATATGTGTATTATATTATTAGTATGCACTGTATGAATAACATGTTTTACTAATGAGAAACCTGAGATTTGACCATCTTCTTTTTCTTATTATTAATAGTAAATTATAATTATAGTTTCTGCTTACGTAAATTTTAAATTCAGTAGTAGCTTTTACTATAGAGATATTTGTTACAGGTATATTATATTTATAATTTATATTATATTCAGTAGTAAACAGTTGTCTGGGGCGAAGGTCACTACAACGACTGACACTTGGCTCTTCATCTAGTAAAAGTATACCCTTCAAAGAGGCAAACAAGGTTTTAATGAATAGCGGCTTAACCAAGGTGTCGTGTTAGAATGTTTCCTATATTGACTTAATATTTATTAAAGGTTTTTAATTAGTTCGGTCTCATAGATTTTATCTTTGCATATGAGGTGATTAACATACATTCAATTAATTAAAAACCTAATATACATATTAATGTGAATACAACATGTCGGTACACAATCTAATCTAATACCAAATCCCTGAGTGAAAGAAATTGACTAATCAATCTAGGTATTATCTTTAATATTTGAGTCTTCAAGTATGTCTCTCTTTAACTCTATTTTCAAGTAATTTTTACACATTTTCTATATTCCATTTTATTCTAAAATAGAATTAAAATACCCTAATCTATTTTGCATCAATAAAACAAAAACCTCAAGTTATATTCGAGGGAAGAAATAAAAAGAAGAATGTACATCAAAGTATCAAAAGGAGTTAGGGCACACATGCCTAATATAAATTATATACATTTTCAAAAACAAACAAAACAAAACAAAGTTCCATGGCTAATGTATCGAGCACCATACATATCACACATGACATATATCATACAATCAAACTAATAGATTAATTTTAATTATCTGCCGAGTTGATAAATTTTTTTGCACCCTTAACTCTCACAAAATTATAGTCCAACCCTAAAGGTTTAAAAAATTGCAATTTGATCCTTGTTAGGGATTAGATAACAAAATCAATTCAAGGTGCACAGACATGTCCTCATCAAATGTAAAACATGTACAAGATAGGGCCACAATCGTGTACCGAGTACAAAATAGCACATAAATGGGTGTGCATGTAAAACACACAATTATGTATCTTATCAATCAAGGAATTTGAAAAATTTTCATATGATAGTCTGGTGGGTCACGACCATATACACAATTGAAAATTTACCTATACACAAGCGTACGTGCTAGACACACGACCATACATGGCATAAAAGACTTGAAACATTAGCCATGGAACTTTGTTTGATTTACATGGGTGAGCATTTAAAGTGCAAGACCATAAATTAGACATTTATGTAATTTAAAGTGACTTGGAACATTATTAATTTCTAGTTTTCTGGTAAGTCATCACTAAAATGTAATGGTACAACATGAAGGCTATACCACACTCTAGTGACACTCCTACAAAATGCAATAATGCTTCATGAAAGTAGATTTGTGTGACAAAATGAATCCAAAACCATTAATCAAACAACCTAACCATGTCTTTCACCAAATCAACATAACAAGCAATCCAAATTCAATGAAAATCGAGAATACAAAAATCAATACATTCAGTAACACATTTACATTCTCATTGATATCTAATTAACCGTAACAACAAATTAATCAATCGATACTTACATTTTCAATGTTTTTTTAGAAGTTGCATTTTCAACGTTATTAATATCAAAATAAGCGTATAAAAGCATGTTCATTCAATCAATAACATAAATAAAATCATTTAATTTTAACTTCAAGGTGGCTTTTGATACCACTATTAAAGATCCTGGGGTGTGTGTATAAGTATAGCTACAACAAAATTGATAACATTTTTTTTTTTTTTTTTTTTTGCACTCATACAGCACACTACCTTAATCAATATATAAAATGAACATAAAATATACATACATGAATCGATCCTATCCCAAGATACCTTCACAGTTAAAAATTGCATAATAGTAAATTATACAAGGTTCAAACAATGTATTTTACATGTGATGACTCCATTAGCCTTTATGTGTCATATAATGACCTTAAGAACAAACTATCTACCTAAAAATAGAGTGGCACTGATGGTGATCCACATGAGGCACGAACTGAGAGACTACTATGCACCAAAAACTCTATTAGATGGATGATGCATAACTTTGGGCAAAAAAATAAAAATAAAAATGAAAGAGCATGGGTAACAAAAAGGGTGAAAAATTATACTGAATGCAAATGAATACATTCTTTTATATAGGGTTAGACACATAGGCATGTGTAGTTGACACATGCGGGTGTGTCCATTATATGAGGCAAGCATACAAGTATGTACGGATAACATATGGTCGTGTGCCTCTTGTTTATCACTTTGAACTTTGCATACCGATACAAAATGGATAAGGATCATGGATAATCTTTCACCTATTATGACACATGATCATGCATGAAACACACAAAGTTGTGTAAAGGCCAAATCATTCACTTTTCAACCTTATCCAACTTTAATTAAAACAATTTTGATAAAAAAACTTGGACAAGTGTCAACTTGGACCTATACTTAATTATAACTAAGCTTAAATATTCATTTCACTTTCAACCTCGTTCCATCAAATTCAACAAGTCCTCAAAAGTTTTTTCTACTCTTTTTCTTAAGATTTAGCTCAATTTGGACTACTGGAGACATAAAATCAACTATCCAAAAGACATGATTCATTTTGATAAATCTAATTACTTCTCAAATCAATCAATCTTTTTATGTGTGTGACCTAAAAACTCTCTAATGATTTAATAATGTACGGTCTTGTATTTTGTCAATAACTCTAGCTTAGTATTATTCTATACACAGACTGAGAATGAGCTCTAGCAAGCCATGATGACTACCTATCCATTAGAGTGTCAACTTTTATACTCATGGCTTATAAATAAATGATTACTCATATCATATAAGTCTTTTTTGTCATCTTTTATCTCCCAAGGTTAAGACATAAAAATAATATCATATACTCATGGCTTTTTATTTTCAGTTTGGTGGCATGCTTCTGGTTTGCATGCCTTTACAATTTCATGTATGTATGTAATTGTACAGTATATGTACATGTATGACACACGTATTTTGTTTATATTTTTAGTATCTATAAAAAAAAGTTTTAGGTCAAATTAACTTATTGTTTTATCCTGGTTTTTCTCATTTCCATATTTCAACTCAACTTTAGGTGTTTCTGCTGTATATTATTGGGCATACAGATTATTTTAAATAAAATTATATTTTTATTAATTATAAAATAGCAAAAATAGTAATATATAGCAGAAATGCCTACAATAAAGTAAACCACTGGTTGAAGTTGAGTTTGAAGAAGAACCTAGAGGGAAAATGCTAGAAATGAAGAAGCAATTGATTTTATGGTAGAAAATGCAATGAAAGCACCAATAGCTCCAAACAAGGATGTCATAAAATTTGTGGTGGACAAAGATGTTCCTAACATAGGTGTAGCTATAGCTTTTATGTCGATGAAGTTATTCCAAACATAGGTGAAGCTATACCATATTTCAATTAAAAAAAAAAGGATAGATTGAGAGTGAGGTTCTTGTACCCCAATCTTACTCATTCTCCTATAAAAAGAGCATGTAACCGAAATTAGGGTAATGCTGAGGTTAAAATGGACAAAATTTAATCGAAACAAATAATTGGGAAAATAAAATATAGTACAAATATGAGGTTATCAAGTACCCCAAAACTAAGTTTTCATCTTTCTCAAGCAAAAAATGATAAACATATACATAAGCTCAAATATATACTCATCCAACCTTCGCAAATATAATCAAAGAGAATATTAAGACTGCAACCAAGAAATTTCATAAACCAAACGCTAATTGACTCTATTCATGAAATCTGAGGTGTGTATGTGATTAGTCCATCTCAAGTTCCTAATATGTACCTAGTTAAGTTTATGGAAATCAAGGAACAGTTGATTCAATTACATATGCTTTTAGATACCTGATAAGCCTATTTTTCTTACAAACTGTCAACTAATATATATAACCGTTTGACCTATATCAATATGTCTTTATTCATTGATTTATTTATTTATTCACAATCTCAACTTTATGGTAGAGTTCCTCCCATTGACCCTCTTTCATACAATTTGCACAGTCATTTATTTATTTATTTATTTACTTTATATGCCCACTCATTGAGCATTCAAACAGCTCACTTAAGTAGAAAGTTGAATAGGGAACTACACAAGCATACGCAGATCAATAAGTTGTCTAATACCTCATTTCAAATGTAATAAAATAGTAATAGTGCTTCTAGCATGATTATAAAATGTCATCAAATTCATATAATTCATCACTAAGTAAAGATACAATTGGCAATATCATGGTTTTATGTGCTCAAAAACTTATCAATCATGAAATATATACAATCAACACCAAATTATTCAAAATCTCAAACAAGCATTCATAGCAGTCTCTCAATCATATGCAATTTCAATCATTCTTGTCATTGGCTAATGGAATTTTACAACTAGAAAGTGAGTATAAACTCTAACTTTCATACATTATTTTGAAAAAAAAAAATCCCTTTTTTCTTTTGAAATGGGTTATTTTTATTCACAGCAAATCAAAAAATGATTCCCACCCTTAAACTAAAAATCAGCATCGTCATCATTGTTGAATGAAATTAAAACGCAAAAGGTTACAAAATCCTTCCTATTGTAGCTTTTAGATGTGTTCCCACTATACTAGCCTCAAGTGTGTTATCCCCAAACTTAAACTTGCAAATAGAAAAATTAACTAAAGAAATGAAACTAATGAGCTAAAACTAACAAAATTTGAAAGCGTGAAAAGAGAGAATAAACCTTAATAATATCGCTATTTTACAGTCTTTAATTTAACTTTATTGTGGAGTTCAAAGTGGATTTTGTAGTGTCATGATGGATTTTGCAACGTTTCTATGTTTTTTTTTTTTTTTTTTACATGCATAATTGTCCTTGATTTAAAGGGCATAGCTTTTCGCGCAAATATCATGCAAGTGATATGTAGAGGAAAGAGTAATTACTTTGACTTTTCTGTATGTGCTTTTGTTTCTCCGTGGGTATATTTCTGGCTAAGTTCTTCTTTGATTAGGTGCTCGTTTTCCGTCTCCTCGTATTGGTCTTTTATATTTATAGGATTAAGAGTGTTATGGCTGTTCATATCCATGCACGTGAGAACATGAAGCTGTGGAGAAATGTAATTCTGGAAGTGTTCTTGTAAAATGGAGAAGAGAGATAAACTTAACTCTTATGAAAAATATATTCAGAAGAAGATGTAAGAAAAAGGATTATGTTCATTAGATGGTGAGCAAAATATATACATGACAAAGTACACATTACATTTATTGAAATAATGCAGCCCATACAGGTAAGGTGGTAGGGACCCTAAATACATGGATCATCAACCATTTCTAACCACCATGCATTAATTCTTTTCATACTAACAAAAACAAGCGTGCAACCTCAAATCCTAACAAAGAGAAGAAGCTGCATTCTTAAAGGGAATCGGGCAAGTGAATGTTGCATAAGCGGGATATTTTGAGGTGTACTTTAGTTGGAGGGGGAGCATTTTTACATACAGTTCTGATTATATATAGATATGTACATTAATTATAAGATAAGCAAAGACATTTTTTATGGTTTAATATTGTAGTTATACTTCAAAGGATTAATACTTAATCATTTGGTAATGGTAATTATTATAGTTTATGTTAGAAGTAAAAATCTGAAATTAGTTAAACTAGGATATGGTGGAGCGCTCGGTTCGCATGAAATGTTGAATGGCGAATGGTGGGATTTTTCCAAGTGAAAAAGTGGGCAACCTTCTGCAATCCAGTTGCAGTTCCTTGTTATTTCTTGGATTTGGCGTATCATTGGACTCATAATCATAGCCAAAAAGTAGTAGTAAAATATGGTTTCAACATCCGTCTGGATATTTGGATCTTACTCATGAAGAAGATGATGATGATGTGAATGAAAGGAAGCTCAAAAGAAACAAGAAAAGTTGTGAAAATGTCAGTTCATCAAAACAATGACAATAACAATAACGGCGGCAACAAACAAAGCCCCCATCTTCTACCAAAACGCATCATTTTAGTCCGTCACGGCGAGTCCCAGGGGAACCTTGACAACGCTGCCTACTCAATCACCCCCGACCACAAAATCCCCTTGACGGAACTCGGAATCACGCAGGCCAGACGCTGTGGCTCCCATTTGAAGTCCTTGATCTCCGCCAATGCCACCTCCTCTAACTACCGCCTTTACTTCTACGTGTCGCCCTACGAGCGCACGAGATCTACTCTGCGCGAGATCGGAAGGTTCTTTTCCAAGAAACACATCATCGGTGTCAGAGAAGAGTGTCGGATTAGAGAACAAGATTTCGGCAATTTTCAGGTACTACATCATCACTTTGGTTATATATGGTCTTTTAAACTGATAAAAAGAATGTCCAATTTCAATTTGCATTGCATTTAAAGAAATGACAGTCAAGGTTGCTGGAATTTTTTCCTAGTAAGGAACTGATTGGCGATTTCCATGCGACAAAGTTGATGGTGGTGTTGTATTTTTTTTTTCTATTTGTTTTTTTGTTTTGAAAGGTTAGTGAGAGAATGGAAGTGATAAAGAAGACAAGAGAGAGGTTTGGGAGGTTTTATTATAGATTTCCTGAAGGGGAATCTGCTGCAGATGTTTTTGATCGAGTTTCAAGTAAGATTTTTATGCTATATTTGTGTTTTTGTTTTGTTTGTTTTCTGATTACTGTTTCAAGAGCAAGGAATTAGAGTTTGAATTGGTCCTCAAGTCAAGGCTTTGTGCTTCTTATATTGCTTTTTAAAGCGAAAAAACAAGCTTAGAAGTGCTTTCATGGTTTTGCAGCCAAAATTGTGGGGGGTTTGGCAGACATTTTTTAAGTATCTTTTTCTTTTTGTTTTAATTTCTTTAAGAATGACTATGGATTGATTATGCTCAAGAAGTCAGAAAAACAATATGTGAGAGTGCATTCATTAGTTTTGGAAGCAAAAGCAAAGACATCAATTTCAAAGTAGATTTTCTGTCCGTTAATTACCACCCAATTTTCATTTTATTCAAAAGATTGGAAAGAAAAAAAGGTAAAACATTTTTTTTTTTGACGAAGAATTTGATGGTTACCGATTATATAGATCATTAAATTTCGGATAAACATAACATCTCAATTATACTTCATCAAGTAAATTCAAAAATTTAATCTTAAAATAGCCACTAAAGTGACTTGAACCTATGCCCTAAAACGTGATAACCCAATCAAGGGAGCCACCCATGCTATTCCCTGGGGGCATGAAAATGGTAATTTAACTACTGCTGTTGAAAATAATCTGACGCCTAAATTTATTGATGTTTGCATTGCCTTGAACTTCAATATAGCATAGGTCTGCTTGTTCAAGAGTTGTAAGCCTATGTTAATGCCAATTCTTCAAGGAGAACTACTTTCGAAGTAGCTGACCTGTGAATTTGATTAATTAATGCTAAGCTCATAATTGGAACCAGCATTAATTTATGTTGTATCTGCTTGTGATTAAGGTTTCTTGCCCTTCAAATTGCTTGACTACTTGATTACCAGAATGTGAGAAGTTGAAAACATGAATCCTGTATTTTAGTTATGCATTGCAGAAACAGTGATTTTCTGTTGTAGTCGTAATCATCAAGTATATTTCATTTTGATAGTAGATAACTGACTTAGGTGAGAGATACTGTATCAGATCGTTGAACAGCTAGTTGAATTTTGCAGGTTTTTTTGAATCCCTCTGGAGGGACATAAACTTCAACAGGCTCAACATTGACCCCTCCCAGGAACTAAATCTTGTCATTTTATCACATGGCTTGGCCTCGCGAATCTTTCTCATGAAATGGTTTAAATGGACAGTTGAGCAATTTGAGCTCTTAAACAACCTCGGGAACTGTGAGTTCCGAGTAATGGAGCTAGGACAGGGTGGAGAATATAGCTTAGCTATGCATCACACAGAGGAAGAGATGCTCGAATGGGGACTCTCTCCTGCAATGGTGGCTGATCAAAAGTGGCGAATCCATGCCAATAGGGGTGATTGGAATGAAAACTGTTCATGGTTCTTTGATGAATTTTTTGATCATTTGACTGATGAAGAAGAAGAAAGGAAAGAATATGATACAGAATAATGAGATGCTGATTCCACTCTTGAGTCATCATCCTGGTGAAAAAGGTCAAACACTTGAAGCCGTAGAAAATAGTTCTCAGTGGGTTCTTAAAACTCAAATTCTAAAAATGTTATTTCTTTTAAGTGAATACATGATCCCAAGAGATTTCCCCAGCTAGAGTAGTGGCATCTTTATACATTGTCAGTAAAATTCTGTCTGGATTAGTTGATATGCTGTTGATGGAAGGGTCGTTGGAAGTTGCAGTGAATTCAAGCTTGAAAGCTGACTCCTGAACATTACACCAGTGCGAGAGCCAAGCCATGCCCTTTATAAAAGGTGGAAATTTTAGAAATCTCCCATATTTAAAATTAAAAGCAAGAGAAATTTAATTATTAATTTTTTACTTTGATAATTTGTTGACACAAGTAAGCAAGTACTCACTTAACAATTGTATCTCACAAGCAATTAAAACAAGAAACTTCCATAATTCCTAGTTTGTCATTTATTCAACATCCCTAATCTATATAGTAGTATATTTTATGATAAAGTGGATATCTACCTTATCCAATTTCTATTCTTTATCTTCAAATCCAAAAAGTATAATAATAAATAATAAAAATGAAGAAAAAACCTGGCGTTTAGCTTGTGCTTCAAATCTTTATGTTTCAGTCAAATATCAGATCAGAACCCACAAACACAATCATTGGTCATGAGATACCGAAACACTTTTTTGGTATCTGTTCTTTACTTTCTCAAAATATACACTCTAGACCAGACCATATTTTTCATGAGTTATATAATACAATCTTTCTCTCACGATGAAACACTTCTTTCTTCTTTCATATTCAGTTCTTGAGTTCTAGTTTTACTTCAGATCTTAGTGCTATTTAAAAAGACAAAGCAAGTTTTCACTCTTTTAGTTGTACTCGAACTCTACTCGTCTAAACGGGCAATGTTTTTTTATTTTTAATGTCTTTTAGTCTGTCCTGATATACCCTTAATCGTTTTCCTTGCTTAATTCAACTTATCCTTCATTGGCTAATTTTCTTTCACCAGACAATTCAGTGTCAAATTTTGGATGTAGTCTTTGGAAACAACCACATCTCACATAGATCCTGTTATACAAGCCTCCAATTCTGTTCCTCCTTTAAAGGCCAGTTAACAATAAAACGAAGTGGCTCGGTACACAACCCAGATAAAAATTTTATTGCTGAAGAGAAAAAGGGGAGCACCATGTTCTCCATGTCAATCTTTTGCTACACATATTTGGAGAAAATAATAAATTCAGCAAAATATCTACTTTGACATGGTTACATGTATAGAACCAGAATCATGTGCCTTAATTTATACAATCAAACTAACTCGCCAGTTAAATATATACTGTCCAAGACGGCAAATCCAGCTGCAACCCCGCCTTCATAGATGGGATTGAAAGAAAATTTTGATTCAAAATGAAAGATAGTGAGAGGAAAACAGTGATCATGAGTGGAGCTCGAAAGGCAAAGGGAACAACCAGCACCCATTTGGACCACTCTTGGGGGCCTTGAAAGAGGTCATGTAAGATACTCTGCGGCCTATGTTCTGCAACAAAAGAGAATTTAGAAGATTTTGAGATTTTTTTTTTGGGGTGTGTGTGACAATGATTTTGTCATTAATTATTATCCGATTCTTGATGGGACTAACAAACGCGGCTCTACTTGTCGTTTTGCCTTCAGTTCCGAACGTGTTGCCAGAGCTCTATCAAATGTTGAAAATGGGTTTTTCTTTTTTTTTCTTTTTCTTTTTTTTTTGAGATTTTTTTTATAATCTTGAACCCATTTTATGGGGTTCATTCGCTCGGGGATTTTGACATATTATTGGAAAGATAATTCATTTGCAAATTCTGATACTATTTTTAAATTTTTAATAAAAAAAATACTCTTTTATTTTTTTCTATGCATTGCAAACAACCACCAGCATAAACAATTTACAACTTCTTTTTCTATAATACACTTATATGAATAGATTTGATCGAAATCTCTTCTATAATTTCAACAAATTTATTTGAAGAGTTAGTATCCATTATTTAGACTGATATGAAAAATAATAATAAAAACATGTAATAATTATTAATTTAATTGTTAATAATAATATATTATTCTGCCACTTGATCTCTAATGTATAATCATCTTAATATATAATGATATATTGTTATTCGTATTTAAATTAATATTTTATATTCATGCACCACCACTAAGAAACTGTTTTGGTTACTGAGAATTACTAGCATCAGAAGGCACCTTTAAAATCGATTTCAAAGGCATTTGCTGATCTGCTTCCCGTGGCTTCAGCTTTTTGCTTTTCTTCCTGCTTGTCTTTATTGTTTCTACATTCTCATTTATGCTAACCATTTTCTTTGGAGCTTTATTGAGTGGCGCTTCCTCTTCTAGATCTTGAATCTTAGCATCGATATCATTGTCTTCGGGTACTTGAGAAGCATCTTGTTCATTGTCAGAAATGCTTATGGGGACATCAAAGTTAGTCTTGTCTTCCATATTTTCACCTTTTGGAGGGTTTTCTTCAGCAATGAAGGGCACCACTTGGGCTGTATTAGTCTTAGAGCTGGATTCAACCACTGTAGCATTCAGTCCAGGAGCATCAACTACACGGGGAGGCGTAAACTGGCTAGAACTCAGCAGCTTGAGGAGACGTGTTGGTAAGAGTTTCATCAATTTGCAGAGCTTATTGCAAAGGCCAAAAGATCGATGGAATTCATGTTTGTGTTCTTTGTGATCCATGTTTAGATATGTGAATGAGAATTGAGTTGATGAGCTAATTAATGGATGTTAAAGTGATGAAGTTTCAGATGATCCGTTTCTTGGAAGTTGAAGGCAAGAAAGAACAAACTGTTCAAAAATGTTCTTTTCTTTTCTTCTGCTGAGGGATTAGTGAAACCTCTTTTTCTTTTTTTTTCTTTTTTTCTGTCAAACCAGCTTCCGTTTCAAGCAACAACATCACCTTTAAGAAAACCAGGAGGGTAACAAGTTTAGGACCAAATTTCCAGAAATTATAATACCTGCAACATAATCAAAACTGACCCAATTATGAATGAAAAATAATTTAACTTTTTTCAGAGAAGAACTCCAGTGTTTTGTCCTTCCCAAAAGTGCTACTCTCAGCTCATGTAGGCAGAAAGTGAATAAAAGCCAGGCTTGTATGGAGGACAGCTTCAGGACTGCTGCGGCCTAATCACAATCAAATTCAAGCTGAATTAGTCCAGGAATGAAACTGATGTAGGGCATGACTTTGATACAAACTGATATAAAACACAAAGGATAAAGAATCGACAAGCAATATGGGATTCAAAAATCTTTGATGAGACCCGCATCATAAACCTTTGGCAGCCCCTGAATCATGTGGGTTTAGCTCTGGCAAATTGCGGAGTTTCAACACCAAACAGATGACCGAACAAAATCCAAAATGATTTCCTGCCCTACATAAATGAGGCCTTCATACGCACCTTTCAGCAGAGTTACAGAGTTCTTCTAAATCTCCAGATTTTTTAAGGTTTTTTTACGAACCAAATATCAACCCCCTTTGTAGATATCGTCAGGTACAAACAGTAAGTAAAATTATTCAATAATCTCTTATTCAACGGTTATGATTTTTTAAATACTATGTATACGAACTTTCACATATAAACTAATGCATTTTAATATAATTGGAAAACTTTGAATAAAAGATAAATTAAAGTAATTAAGAATATTACATGCCAAACATGAAAGGTAACAAAATAGTAACCTCTGATTATCAGTAGTGGACAGTACCAAAGAAAGATTAATTTATTCCTCTGAATTCAGGTCTCAAACTGAATTCATAAAACAAGGAAAATGAATATTTATCATAGACACTGCATAAATTACAAAATTGAGTAGCAAAATTTTTCATTGTGCTAGACATCTGCATAGCAGACTGGTTCTTAAGTTGAGCAATGCAAGGTTAGACTTTAATCCGCCCACAGAGACGCCAATAAGCTCCAGGATGAAAGAGAGATTTTTCAAATACCCAGATGTCACGGACAAGAACCTGGGAAGCATTTATAACTACCATCAATTACTAGCCCTAGTGGGGTTAAAATATGAAAAAAACATGAGAGAGTATATAAAAACAAAGCAAGTTTGTAAATTTCAGTAGTCATCAGTATCAGGCCAGAAGCATATATGCAGTGCGTCAAACTGTAATACATAACACTCTTTAGAAATTTTTGCAAAACCCAAAAATTGATTATACATAAGGC
This sequence comes from Anacardium occidentale, assembly GCA_026122585.1. NCBI lineage: Eukaryota > Viridiplantae > Streptophyta > Magnoliopsida > Sapindales > Anacardiaceae > Anacardium > Anacardium occidentale. The sequence goes on along the minus strand of JAJEJH010000015.1, from coordinate 1,071,596 downwards.
CTACCTCCTTATTCTTATCTCCGGCAACAACAGCACCTTTTGAATCATATGCCTCAAATTTCTGCAGCATGTAAGATCATAATTTGTCAAGATTCTCAATAAATGAAGGCATTGGATAAAAGCATTAGAAATATGTACGGTCATATGTAACCAAAAATCAAAGTCTGTTAAAGAAACCACCTCCGGCTCCTTAACCAAAATAAAAATGATAGAAACAAAAGAAATTAACAAATATGAGAGATGGATGATTAGATAAATAATTTTAGAACAATGAAAATTTTCCGATTTGGATTGGGCTACCCCAAGTTGTGCACATGGATTGCAGAAAAAATTAAATCAACATTTAAGATACAACTAAATAAAGAAGCATATAAATTACAACAGATAGCTCACCTGCTTAGCCAGAAATTCTAGTGTAAGTTGTATGAACACTTTGTTGAGGTCCTTTTTGTCAACACCAATCTGTATATTTAGAAAAAAAAAAAAAAAAAAAAAGAACATGATCAATTAGTTCCATCTAAAGAGACACTATGTTGTCTGAATTCAAAGAGTCATCTCCTATTCAGCCCAACTTCCATCAGACTATACTACTCTATGTATCAAGCCCAAGGAATAAGAAATAGGGCAGCTTTCTTGTTGCAACCATTCATAATTACTTCATATAAAGACCAAATTTTCTGAATTCACAGATATCTAAGGATACTTGCCAGCCGAGCACGCAGCGTTCGTATCTTAACAATTGGCTCAACCAATTCCCAGTACACCTTACTCCACATGGATTCCCTTTGTTTAATTTCATTCTTGAGCACCTGCGCATAAGACAGCCAAAAAGACAGAAGTTTGACCATAGATTATTGACAATCTGATAAGAAGCTGAATGCACCAAGTAGACTAACTGAAGCTGATAGAATCATACAGAGTACATGTTCTCAGTAACTGCTTTCCTTATTGAAGTTTTCTCCCCACTTGCCACCAAAGTGTTAATCTAAGAAAAAAGAGAACACTTAGCATCGAGCACATAGAAAATGAAAGCCAATTTCAAAATCAATATCACATTAAATAACAATAAAATTATAAAAAAATCTAAAGAAAGCTTCTGTAATTGCATCATCTGTGGATATAATAACGTCCTTTCTTCCTTCATATAGAACTGTCACCAGCAAGTTAATTTAATCAATAAAATATTCAGTTTATTTCCTCTAGGACTTCCTAACCCAACTTCTAATTACATAAATACAAAGTTGCATCAAGATTATGGTTCATGTAAATGACAGATCTTTCTTAACTTTGAATTCTACCCAGCACAACCCTTACAAGCAAACAAATATAAATTGGCAAATCACACATCAAAGACATATAGTAGAAATTATAATGGTCGAGTTGTCTTTAACAATATTACATGAGTATACCTCCTTATACATTTCTACAGCCTCTTTGTAGAACTTCTGTTTTGAATATCCAGTTTTCCTCAACTTGGCAATGGCATAAGCACTTTTCAGCTGAAAGCAACAAATTGCATATCTGAATAACTTATATGACAATGAAACAATGGCCCCAACAAGTTGGGGTTTTATGTGAAAAATTTATCCATGCATTCTTTATAAGTGAAGGTCAGCATAAATCCCAAATCAAGTAAAGTTACAAATAAGGCATAGTGCCACACCAAAATTGCTGATGCCCAATGACCACCTATTGGATCGCAAGAGGACAGCTGGGATAAAGGTTCAGTTTCTTTCCCTTTGACAATCATAAAGATCCAAATCCAACTCTTATTAAAAAGTAAATAACAAATAAAAATAGAAAAGCCGAGAAGGGGGCAACATTGAAATTGGAATATGGTATCACACAAAAATCATAGCATGCTTATGGAGGAAAGAACAAGGAATTTAAGCAGAATGATTCTCATAGCAAATTGTAGTCAGCACACAAACATGTCACCTCCAATATGATATCATCTTTCGTTCTTCTCCATCCATTTCTCGTAAACCACCTGATAAAACAAACAGTCAGTGCAGAAGGACACGAACACAAAATAAGTGCTTCAGAATAGCTTTAAAGTGATAGTGAAGAATAACACCAGTTAAAGAGTTCCACATATGTCAATTAGGATGCTGGCATTTGACTAATTTCAGCTCCAAAAGTTCTGTTTCATTGAATAATATATCAAAAGCTCTAACTTCCGTTTTGTTAGAAATACCTGAGAAGTTGTTAGAAAATGAAGATAGGATAAAAGTCCACAAACCTAATAGAGTGAATCCTTAAAAGTATGTGGTTAAGTTGTAACAAATCTAACTTTCTTTCTTTCTTTCTTTCCTTTTTCTTTTTTTTTTTTTTTTGTTTTTTTGACATGAAAATTGTATCTTTAAATGTTCAAATTGAAAGAATATGAGTGGTAACAAAAATTGAAATAAGTGACCTGATTGAAACTACCCAGAATTGCTATTGAGTAATTTAAGAGTTACTCTAGTTACCAAAATTTAATGAAATAATTGTAGGTACAAGCAATAAGCTTAGAAAAGAAAACTGAAACTTGGTTAAAGACTAGCTAACCTCTGCCAAAATGGCATTGCTTCACGAGGTGCGTAAGGTTCATATATGAATCCAGGGCTCAACATGGACACTTTAAGAGAAACCTGCTCATGAAAGCATTTGCATATAATCTAATTTCAGTGTATTAAAACAAACAAAATCACAAGAAAATTCCAATTAGATCTTAAATGCAAGAAGCATATTGTCACACAAAAGCCTAACCTATCAAATCAAGCTGCAAATCCTAATTTAGTAGCACACACAAGAGGGGTTAGTGTGTGCAGATGCAGAATAAGAGACATTTTCAAGAATGTTCTACCTGCATCTGAAATTTCCAATTTTAGTTCATACTTTGTACTCATTCATGTACACATCCCAAAAATCAAAATTTCATTTTTGATGATCTCGTACACTGCAGGTACTAGAAGCATCTTTGCGTCACAGACTTGAGCATGTTTGAAAAAGAGAAAAAAAAGTTGAGGGCTCAAAATAAACTTCAGCAGACAGTTAACGAAAATATTGACATATTCTGCTATTATTGTATGGCTGGTTTAAGAGGTAAAGATAAAATACCATCTGCCGTCCTTGTGCAGGGACTTTTGCTGCTGTTGTTACCAACCTTTTGTCATTCCAAAAGATCAATAAGTTGGAAGCCTGAAACAGGCAAAGAACACGATCCCATTTTAATAATCAAAACATATGAACACAACAAAACTGACAAATAAACCAGCTATGGAGATGATAAACATAAATTGGCATATAGATCCCACCCTACTGACAAATTGTTTTAAAAAAATTACCATTACAGAACAAATTTTCATTGTACTTCCATGAGTCCGATGAAGAGCATTCTGGTCCTTATACAAGTAAGAGGAAATGCCCCTGTGGTAATGCTCAGGAGCTGACATCATTGAACATCATATAAGTGAGAAAACACTTACGCCACAATCATTCCAATAAATACTCTAAAATGGATAATAAGAATGAAGAGTATTCAAGAATAAAAGTCGCAGTTCAAAACATTACCATTCAAAACAGTGCTTGAATAACTTCTTGAAATTCCAAGCCTAAAGATGTGAATACAAAATCAAAACAGCATCCAAAACAAAAAAAATATATATGATATACAAATAAAACAAAAGACTAATTCAACTACACACTGAATTTCCTTCTGTCTATCTATCAAAAATTTGACATCTATACTTCTTTCTTGTCCAACATTTTCACATGGACCAAATGGAACGTCAGGAAATCATATCCACAGAAATCTGATACATAACCATATAGCTAAATTAAATCATTTTCTAACGTTACTAAACAGAAAATTCAATGCTCAAAAACTAAAGAAAACATAAATAATGAAGGAAGCTAATCATAAACAAGCACAATCAAACCTCAGATCATAAGCCCTATTGGGAATTGCATCTAGGTCAACAAAAACGTATACTTTGTAATTCAAAATTTTCTCTTCATTCTCCAATATTTTTCTCAGGAAGCAAACAAAGAAATTAAGAAAAAAGAATAAGTTACACAAACATATGAAAAATTAAACTTCAAGTCATAGACCAACAAATTCCACAGGCAAAAGCATTTAATAGGCCATAAAGTAAAAAGACTTTACGTGCAAAAATAAAAATTAGCTCATACTATCCTGCATTTCCCCAAGAACCAAACGGAAAACTTTATAAAAATGAAGTGGTGACTTACAGACACGTAGATTCTTGAAGCTCACACTTCCGACATATAGAACGGAAAGCCTGTAATCTTCTCAAGAAAGCCATCTTTTTATTGGCAGTAAAACAAAAACAAAAGCAAAATCAATACCCTAATTTGGTGTTCTGATTTTGATCATTTGAGACGGAAAGGGTTTATTGTTGTTGAAAGGGTTTAAGGAGAGTAGCGCTGGGCAAAGAGGGTCGGGCCCCCACGAGACAGAGATCGGCCCGGGCGACACAAATTTTTTTATTTTTTTGTTTTAAATTAATATATGCTATAATTATATTATATTATAAAATTTATTAATTTAATTACTTATTTAATTTAATTTTTTAATAGTGTTTTGTAACTTATTATATTTGAATAGAGCAATGTGTACATATATTGATTTAAAATAAAAATAAATACAATATGTTAAATTACAAACTTTAATTTATAAGAAATACAATATATTTATTATCCGAAGAAAATGACTGACAAAACATCGTTAAAAGTATATAATTCGTATATTAAATATTGATAACTATAAAAGATAATATTTTATTTTGATACGATAAAAAAACTCAATCTTATTAGAAGAATGAATTCGAACGAAATAAATTATATATTGATATTGTTTGGCTAAAACCATAAGTTCTTGTGAAAGTTCACCGTGGCCATCTCTCAAAATAACATGGAGAATTTAAAGTTCTCCAGCTACATAAATTTCCAAAGCATATAACCTTGAAAAATTTCTTCTATTACTCGGCCAAGGTCACATATATTTTGGCCAATGCATCACGGTGGACTCGGATGGTTACTTCTGCTTAAAAGTCGAGGGGAGTCAAGATCTTCTTAATTTTAACCATACTCTTGCGCGTTGAAAGCATCATTTTGCAGCCAAAAAAGAACAATTCAGTCCATTCTCGTAACTATATTGTTTGAAGTAAATTATTTGCTATATCACATAATAAATTATAGGATTTTCTCTGCAAAATTTATACATGACAAAAAGAATAAAAACTGACAAGCTTCAACATTGTTCTAGCAATTACAACACCTCTACTTAACCAAAATTTATAAGCAAAAATAGGAGAACTTAATATAAATAATAATAATAATAATAATAATAATAATAATAATAATAGCATCAAGTAATTTAAAAGATTTGTTTTTGCTTTTCTGGATACGAACTAAATGTTAGAGCTTCTGGCTTCAGAAGTTTCATCAGCTGCACCGGTGGGAGAGCCTGGTATGAATGGAACAAACCCTCTTCCACCAAACATTGGTCTCATGAATTTGTCATCAAATTTTCTCCACCAGTAGTGCACAGTTCTGGTAGGGTTACTTAGTAGCAACCTAAAGCTACTTGCCTTTGGCGCCGGCCGGTGGTTTCCGGGACCATCGCCAATGTCAAGGAACGGCAGTGTTAGTTCTTCTTGACTAGGAATATCAGTCACATCTGAAATTGCAGGTTTTGCATTTCTCAGCAGCACTGCTTCAATCAAAGGCTTTGTTATGGAACCAAATACCTGTTTGACAATATAAACTTGTGTCACCCTGCTGTTTTCCTTTGTAGCTATATGTTCAGTTTAAGGAGTAGAGAATGTCCTGGCATACCATTGTGCTAAATAGAACAACAATTATGGTGCAAGTGATCATAAGCGCTGATGAATTTGTATCAGAGCTCGAAAACTGCAGTGATTGTATGGAAGAGCTAACATTAGTTCAGGAAGAAAAGACATCAAAATGTTTAATTAAACTAGGAGCAGGGATATTAGAAGTGAACCTCGCTGTAAGACAAAGCAATTGTAACGGCACCTCGTATTAGTCCCGCCCACCACATTATAAACTGAAGATCCAATGAGTTAGAGAACATCTGCAATTCAGGTGGAGGATGATAACTAACTGTTAGAATGCCTGCAGTTATTACCTGTTGTCGAAACTCAATCTTTGAACTTGATCTTTTCCTAGCACAGTTCAAGATATTTGCCAGAGGGAACACAAATGCTGCCCTTCCAATTAGTACTAATCCGAACATTGTTGCACTAACAGCAATTGATAATCCTGCACTGAATCAAGAATATGAAGCATGTTAGGAGGAAACTAAAATCTACAGATAAAGCAAATGCAATAACAGTAACACCTTATATGTTTTTCATTCAGAAGAGGTAATAAGTAAACATATTAGCATCTCCAAACTACCTATAAGGAAGTCCTGGTCAAGAATTTTCTCAACAACTTGATTCTGTCAGTTTAGTGGAATTTGTCATTTCAGTCTGTTAGAGTTGTATATTAAGTGGAAATTAACTGCTAAAACTAGAGCATCCATTAGAATGGTAAAAATTACCTTGCATTGCTGGCTTTCCATTTGTCGATGTCCAAGGCATCCATACCAACATATAAGAATATAAAAGTTTCTGCTATGAATGATATGGTTGCAAATGCATGCCTGAAATCATCAACCATCGTGAGGATTTAGCCTTTAGTTCAGAATTTATGGTTCATTATCCACATAAACATTTCCACAAATATAGCTTTGTTAAAAGGAAAGGCAAAAGGTCTTGCATATGTGCTAGAAGTTAAGGACTATATTGATATAAATCTAGAGAAAGCAATGAAACGGTCCACAGAATATTAAAAGAATAAACATGTTGATCATTCGATTTCCCTTCAAAAGAGTTAGCTAAAAGAATATGGTCTCACTTGGTTGTTATCCGTGAACTTTCAGTAACATTGTGCCATGTGTAGTGTGACATTACAATGCCACAGAAGAAAACTGTCAAAATCCCACTGAGACTTATAAGCTGCATGAAAAATTAAATCTATTAGCTCCATATAAGACACCTGCTGCAAAACACTAACAGAAATCAGTTCATTCCAATTCAGCAGAAGATTGCCGTGAGTGGATAAACAGTTGATACGAGCCTGGGAAGCTCTATACTTTTGCTGTTTGTATATGTTAACACTGGTTTCTCAATCAGTCCATTTCAACTCTTTGTTGTTAGATAATCAAATTCACCTCCTTTCAGCGAATCCATAGGAGGCCATACTTTAGTACAATAACCAAAATACATTTCATTTCTGTTTCAGCACCAGATTTCTGAATGTTAGTTAAGAGGCATTTGCTGGAATCTCCTCACGAAAGCATTCATTGAATGAGTTCAATACCCTTATATCCTTTCCAGCGGAAGAACAGAACATCAAACAGAAGCGGTATCAAAATCTATGGGTGCATTTGGACGAGATGTGTGCTAATAGTAGCTGATGAAATGGTTTATTGAATTTGAAAGACTGAATTTCATTAGGCAAAAATGGCCAGTAAGCAGTAAACTTTCAGATGCTCTTTTAATATCGATTTCATTTCAATCAGCTTAAACATTCATTACATCCAAGATTATATATTTTTGTGAGACTACCTCAGCTAACATGTAGGACAAATAAGCCATAAGCATCATCAATGCAACTTCACGATCTGTAGAATGCCTGTTGATTAGAGAATCAATCATGTCAGAATAGTATCATAAAGACTTCGATTTACACAGGTCAGATTAACATCATCTTTGAAACTAATTCACCAGTTTCCTAAAAACAGAAAAAAGAAATAAAATCAGCTTAAACATAAAACTGCAGAGGATTATTCTTTGTACCTTCCAAAGTAAAGAGTTTTTATGATAAAGGCACTTAAAAGGCCCACCTGAAACGTTGCCATGTAAATTTTTAGAAGATAGTGTCATCGGCAAAATTCAAATCTATCAGGCCAGCACCACAACAAGCAAAGAATTATTTACTGAATGCCAGGCTAACTTATAAACCATTGACTTACTGAATTTGAATGGAAATATCATGAAGTGACTTACAACTATACCGAGTGCAGTGCTGGTGAAGAAAAGGTACAGAAAAGTTCCCAACAACTTTAAGGCTATTGTACCATCAATGTCACTGAAGTCTAGTGATTGGACTGCATTGTAAATCACGATAGAGGTTGCATCATTCACCACTCCTTCCCCAAATACAACACTATATAGGAATGGTGTTTCATCTTGACTGAGAACCTTCAATATGATAAAAGATCTAGCGTCAATGGCATGCATCAATTATCTGTATAGACTAATTTTTTGGACTAAATATTGTTTAAACATTTATCAGATGTACCTGTAATGTACAAACTGAATCGGTTGCTGACAGTATAGCACCAATAGCTGCATATTTTAAGAATTTTAAGTGATCAACACGTATGAGTGAATTCAAGCTTGCGGTTATTACAAAATAAATCCAACAAACAATCACAGGTTACCAAGGTGATCTTGAATACCAAGGTCTGTCACGCCGAGCTTATTAAATAGCAAAAAAACTCCTGCAAAATTTAAGGAGAGACAATGATGTGGTTAGAACCGGCGATTTTGATGAGATGCTGGATCAACAAAAATGATGGTAACCTACTTTTAAACAAACTATTAGCGAATTTAAACATCAGACTTCACACGACAAAGATATTAGTGAAGTTGATCTGAGATCAGTGTATCTTACCTACTGATATGAGGCAGAATGAAATTACTGTACCAAAAATTCCAAACAACAATATAATTGTAAAGTTCTTGAAAAATTGCTTCTTCTTTACCTGGAATCTGCAACCAAATTCTTAACATTAGAGACCACAGCAAATACTAATCTTCATGAAAAAAGTATCTCTGACAAGAACTTCTTAGGAGAGATATGTCAAACAGAGCAAACTGGATCGCGTATCACTGAATAGATCTATAATAATGTTCTTTTACTTAAAACTTGACATACACAACAAAATTTAACCTTCCACAAACATAGAAACACTGCAAGCTCCAATTCTAAAGTTAAATTCAGAAAAATATACCCAGCATTGAAAATGATAGGAGGAAGCAAATAAAGGAAGAATAAGTTCTCATCGAACACTAATAGACGCGTATTATTCCTTTTAGTAACCAGCAACACAACTGCTCCGGCGCACAAACCCTGAAAAAATAAAAACAAAAAATGACTTAGAATTGACCAGAATTAAGAACCTTCTTCCAGAAAACCAATCAAGAAAAAATTTTCCGCTCCCACCAGAACAAGTGCTGTGATGGACTCATTAGCCCAGCGGTTCTCCTCAAGAAGGTGACCGATAATGATGCAGGCACAAAGAAGCGTGAAGAACACACTCAAAGCAATGATGGTGCTGGTGCTAAGGTACGAGGAGTCTTGAAGGGACGATGAAAGGTGGTGTAATGTTTCATTGGAAGCCATTTTTGGGGAATATGTAAAGCTGAATTATATGGCATTCACAATGTGGGGATTAATTGATTTTCAAGGAGAAGAAGAAGAAACCTGAAATGGCTTTGTGTTTGATTTATGATCTTGAGACAAAGGCTAAGTTGAAGAAGCTCATGACTGTTTAGATGATCTGTTATTTTGTTTCTTCAGTTTAAGGTTCAGATGGAGGGAAGACTGGTAGTTAATGTGGTTCCAATTCTGTGCGGAGAAAACTATGGTAAAGTGCTGCAATCGGATAAGTAGCAGCACGAGAGCAACCACGTCGATGTTCAATGTTACATCAGTGCCATGTGATTTGCTGGGGGACTGAAGAAGCGGATAACGGCGGGTCCACGTGTACGTTGATGATTGATCTTGTTTTGACATTTCTGACGCCTTATCGTTAAGGTCAAATAAATAAATTAATAATAATAATAAAAGTCTTTGCAAGTAAATAAATAAATAGACACATTGCATGATTCAAAGAAAAAGAAAATAATAAAGCATTGTCTTGATGTTTCTAATAAAGTGAACAGGTTGAGACAACTTTAATACGTGAATATCGATATTATTTTGCATTTGTGAAAGAGGTATTATTTGAGTCAAATAGTCATGATATCAGACGCATAAGAGAACATACTAAAAGAAGAGTGGAGACAAGTGTGGGTCACAACACTATCCTAAAAGGGAAATTGTTAATCTAGTTACGAATTAATTCATGATAAAAACACAGGCTCGTGTGTTTTAAATGCAAAACTGTGTCTAGTTATTTTGGTAAACGTATGTGTTAAATATAATATCGTATACTTCTCTCGTGTTAGGGTTAGTATTTTTTGAGTTTGTTGGATTTCTCATGTTACATTTACATAGTATAGCATAAGTTTCATGACAAAAAATATTCCAAATCAAAATATCGTTTTTCGCATACAGCTCTTTGCAACTCAGACTAGCACTCACAGGCTGACACTAGCTAAGCAGATTGACCCTCATGGCCCTAAATGACTCATGGCATTCTTAGAACTTAGTTTGGCACCCATCACTCTTAACTTTGGCCAACACCAACACTCGCACTGGTCACACACCGACACTCACGCTAGCACCCTTTTACAACTTTAATTGATCATTTGATTATTATTGCATATTAAATTGTATTTCATTGTTTTTGTATACTTAGAATTGTCCTTCAATATAAAAATTTTAAATTTTATTCTCTCCCTCTAGGATTATTTTACCCAAATGATTTTACAGGACCGATCAATTCTAAAATAGAATTGGCTACGACAAGTTTTTGCACAAAACCTATTTAGTTTGTTCTGATTCCTCTCGACTCTATTTATATGTCATCTAAAAACTTAAAAACTCAACAAACAATGTCTCTCTAGGGGCTTATCAACTTTTCTTCTTATCAATCATATTAATCTTTTCAATTTAACTGTTTACAAATAATTAGTTGAAATTTCCTCCAAATATGATTCTCCCCTCTATCTTCAGATTGGATCTATGTCTCGCATTCACATTTCGTTAACTTTTATTACTGCTAAAATATTCAAAAATAGTTGATTTCAACTTCTTTCATCCAAAATCAACTTTTAGAGATATTATACTCTTTGAAGACTTGTGGTTCATCACTGCCTCCTATGAAGATTATTGGGTCATATGGAGGGAATAAAAAAAAAAGAATAAGTAAGGTTAGAGAAAGAGAGAGATAAATTGTTGTGAAAGCAAATGAGAGAAAGCACATAAAAAAGTTGAGGAGAAGAGACATCCTAGGTTAGAGAATGACCCCCTTTTGAAGAGGAAGAGCATAAACAAAGGAGAAATTGCCAAACTGGTGAAGGCACAAAGGAGATTTAGGGATGAGAAGATGAGAACTAGAAAAGGAACTTTAATTTTTATGGTTTATTAATAACGGCAAAAATAAAAACGATATTTTTTTGTTGTAACAAATTTAAGAAAAAAAATGAAACTAGTTATCCTAAATTAAGTTTTGGATCAACGAATCTAATTCCAATGGTGAGATAATCCCATCAAGCAGGTCTTTCGAATGAACAAATGTAACTGCAACCCAAATCAACAAAAAAAGAATAAAGTAGGAGAGGAAATTGCATTCAAAATCAGGATTAAAAAAAAAAAAAAGGGGGTTGGTTGGGGGTTGTCATATAAATTCATAGACCATTTATTGCTGCGAGTCTTTCTTTTTATTTTCATAACAATTGACTTGTTGGTTTCCCACAAATTGAACTTGCACGTGTATGTATACCCAAAAAGCTTGTTGAGCCTAACATTTCAATTCCTCACTTGCCGGCCACCCCAAGTAATTTGACAAAATATTTTTTCGGTTATTGTCATAGATAGCCTCATGTAATACAGCGCAAGCCTAAGGTCCTTAAAAAAATGGGCACAAATTCCAAGGTGCAATCAATCCTTATTAGCTGCCTAGCATATTCTATTACAAATTATGTCTTCTCTTCTCGTAAACTGACTTTGGCATCTTCCTCTCTCGTGTCAGGTATCTTTTCTGAACAGAACTAGGGGACAAACCAAAGATAAAAGCAGACAAACGTCTCATAATTTAGGATTTGTCATGGGCCAAGCGCCAAAGTCCCACCCAAGGTTTTCTTAACTACCAAAGTCCCACCAAAATGTTTTGAAAAGTCAAATATCCACCTTCCTGTTTGAAAAGACCAAGTACCCTCCCTAAAATAAATAATATTAAAATTACAATAAAATTAAATACAAAACAACATTAAAATAATTACAAAAAATTAAAAAAATTAATTAAAAATATAAAAATAAAATAAAAATTTTTAAAAAGTGATCACCGCTGTCAATAACGTCGATGATAATTATAGTCGTCGTTAACCTAAACAGATAATTAGATCTGACTACTTTGATAATAAAGATGATCAGATTTGACTGTCAAATATTTGACAGAGATAATCAAATTTGATAACTTTTTATTATCGAAGAAGGTCAAAAATAATTGATATACTTGAAACTAATTATTTTTTATCATTCTAAATGACATAGGTGACCAGATCTCATTACTTTCGTCAAATCTTTAGCAATCAGATCTAATCACTTATACTATCGATTTAAAAAATTTATTAGTTAAGAAAACCATGGGTGAGAATAAATTATTTGACCTTTGTCATGTGTTAAATAGTAACACTATCTGTGAAAGATGATGTAATATGCTTCTCATATTGATGCGGATATCTTGTTTCGTAAAAATTTGTGTTACCAATTGCATATATACCATTTATTTACTAGAACTTAAAACATAAATATATTAAAAATTAATTATACCAATAAAATTTGATAGTAGGAGAACCTTTATTTTGATAGGTTAAAAAACGGGTAAACAAAATTCATCACAAACTTGGATTGAAAATTGAAATTTGTGTAATATACAATTTTTTTAAAATATATAATTTTCTTAAAAAATATTCACTTTCTTCGCTTGGGTGCATGTGGATTTGAATAACATATGTTTTCAATGATATAAAGATAGAAGAATAACAAAAATGACACCACTCTTCTATTCTTACGAATTATATTAGACAAACTTAAATAACATTTGATTATTTAGAAAAAAGCTATTCAAGATTAAAGAGAAAAAATTGTGTGTAAAAATGAGAGAAATGAGTCCCCTTTTTATCAGGTGGGGGTTAGGTTTTCCTATCTTTTCTTAACTTTCACTTAAATTGAATTCAATATTTGTAACTTAGCTCACATTATTGATGGAGTAGAGAGCCTTAACAATGACATAGATGTGCTCATCCCAAACTTCTTAACAAGACAAAACAATAGTATAAATCTGTAACACTTTTTATTAGATTGATGGCAAAAGTTTGAAATGATAAAAGGTGCAATAGGAGAGTAAAATACATATTAATTACTAACATAAAATAATGATTCAGTGATAATATTAATGGTAAGATTATTATTTTTTAATATTAAAAAAGGGATCTTTTTCTGATTTTATTGTTAATTAAAAATGGTAATGGGGAAATGCAAAGTTAGAAGTGCGAAATGGTTAGAACTTAGAGAAAAGACATGCCAAGATGAAAGTGTAGTTAATATTAAAATAGAGAAAAATCAGATGTTGAATCATGCCTTTTGTTATGGATACACTCAGTGATCTATATTTGTGGTACCTGATGTACTCCTAAAACTGACAAAATGAGCCAGCAATGAAAGTAAACAGTCTGAGGGAGTCTCTTTCAAAATTATTATTATATACAAGCTCAGCATGAGGAGCGCACATCATGTACTCAAATGTAATGCTGAGCAAGTTCAATCTTTGGATTCTTCTGTCCTGACTTGTTGGCTAGAAAGGCTGAATAGCTTATCACATGACTGTTTCACTGTCATTCAGCAACAAATAAAACTTAATTTAAGTTGGATGAGATGCATGAACAGCACTCATGCTTTCAGAGATGAGTCCCATTATCAATATGCCAGAAACCGTTTCAACCAACCATTATCTCAAGCCTGTCTTCATCCCCATCTCTAGGATAACCCCCTCTCAGCCCTTGAGTTTTCTTATCGTCAAAGTATTCAAACATCCAGCTGTGGATCACATTGCTACACAACTCAACACTAGCTTTCATTTTATTGTGGATATATATGACAGGAAACAGCATATGATAAGAGTAATGAAAAGTGAAATTATAGGTTATTCAATGTATTAGGAAATGGATGGTTTTGTCTTTTAGTGAATAATGAACATTGTAAATCATTAATTTTCTTCTGTTTTTTGTAAAATACATCTGCTTTACAGCACCCATAAATATCAATTGGGTGTGTTCACAATTTTGTGAAGGTTTGTGTATGGCAGGCGCTAATATCCTCAGTGCTGATTCTCTAATTACAATTATTGGGATTTAATCAACTTTTAAAATCCTTTATCTAGTGCAATTTCTCTGATAATTTATGTTGTCATATTCCTAGTACAACTTAGTATATTTTGCTACGTATAAATCAAAGCAATGAGCACTGGCTGAAGACATTCAGTCCAATTCACCCCATAATGCTGAAAATAGCTAATGAATGGTTAGAAAATTGAAGGAACTTCTAAAAATCATTTGGGCATGAACGGCCTCTTACAACCAGTCTCATTCAAGTTCTGTTAAAACTCTATAATTTGTTCAGCCGGCAGTATTAGCAGGTAATACTATCCACTAGCTAAGCTGAATGATTATAGGATAGTCTGATCCTTAAATTTCCATATATGAAGCTGATGATCTAATCTCAATGATTTAGAGACATCCAATTACAAGTTGTGCCACATCGACAGAAGCTACAGAACAATGAGCAGAACGATATAGCGAATGCAATCTGCAGACAAAATGAAAACAGTAATTAATTTGTTAAGTTGATGCAAAGAAGGATCCGGTTGTCTTCGTTTTTGGTCAGAACAAAATTTCACAATGATGCAAGAACTGAAAAAAGAAAAAACCTTATAAAAGTTATAAAAGTTAATTTTACTTAATTTTTCTTTGAACATTGTTATCTCATAACAATGCAAAGAATTCAGTTACTTATCCATTATATCCCTTATTTAAGATAAATAAAAGAAATTTAAGCAACAGATATATGATTTAAACAAACCTCATAAATAAAAAAATTGTAGGATGACTACAAAAGTGCAAGCGATATAGCAGCAGAACGTAGCTTTACGCCATCATCATTCCACTTGGACTCTGGAGCAGTTGCTCCAGCAATAATTGTCTGCAATACCAAGTTAAGGGGCAGAATAACTAGTCAGAATAATAATAATTACTGTAAACAAGAATGATTTGTGACGTCGTAATTCTTAGTGGCAAAATTGGATTCTCAAGTTGAGCTAGCAGGCTATGCAGGGGCATTTGGAGGGATAGTCTGAATCGATCAATGATGCTATATATTTTGCTTATGCAAAGTTCTTGTTAAACAAGGAGCATTTTCTGTTTACCATGTGGCATGGTAACAGTCTAAAAACAAAGACAGGCAGGCCTTAAACTGACCTTACCACAATTAACAGCAGCTACTAGCGCTACATGTTGTTCATCCCTACCAAATTCATAGAAGTAATAAGTCCCGAAATAAATCAAACAGAAAAATGGCATAAATTAGGTATGTATGTCAAAAAGTACGGTTCAATCTAGAATGTGCAACATATATTGCAGCAACCAAATCCAGAGCACCTGATTTTTATGATATGCAATTTTGGCTAGTGCTTGACAGCATAGAAGGTACCTGTCTTGTTCTGTTGAATTATTCATCTTACTGACAAGGAAAATGCTTTATTTTCTCTCTTGAGGATAACATTTACTTAGGTAGCATTATATGCTGATATTTCACAAGCAGCAAGACATCAGTTGAAGGCAAACTTACTTGAAGCCTTCCTCTTCTTTTATCTTTATTGTTCTGGCAGAGTATAAAGTTGAGTCACCTGACATAGTAGATTACTATCAGTACCAGTACAAGAAATAACAAATGACAGACAAGTCAAGATTGAGGCCATTTGTTCCCATGTAACAATCGTCAGATCACAAAAATAGAGAAAATAGCAAGAAAACGACTACACCAGAGAGAAAAGATATTGTAGGTTTTTTGTTTTCAATTGGCAAAATCATATTTTTATTGATCAATCAAACATCTATTTATACAGCAAAATTGAAACTGAATTTGCAGGATAATCTATTACAATTTAAAATTTGAATTCTTAGAAAAATTTTATCTAAATTTAAATTGAACAAAAGATAAAAACTTATCTAAGATGATAACTAATCTAATCTTGAATTTTAAAAATAAAAGATAATTTATTTTGAATGTAGCTTCATGAGTCATCTCAATCAACACTCCCCCTTGGCTCTGAAGCTATCTTATCCCATTTGTTTCTCTTGACCTGAGGAATATGATAAAGACAATCAAAAGATTTCGAATTAGGCAATTTTTGTTTGTCGTCATACCATACTTCAAATGGATTCCTTCTTTGTAGAGATTTTTTAGGCAATTTGTTTAGCAGAAATGTTTTTGTATTTGCAGCTTTAGCCCAGAACCTCTTTGGCAACTTCTTGTCATGAAGCAAGCATTTTCTCGTATTCATAATTGTCCTATTTTTTTTTTTTTCACACCATCATTCTGCTGAGTAGTATAAGGTGCAACTAATTGATGTTCAATGTCTGCATCTTCCTCTATAAAATTCAAGACAAAACTTTTGTCTTTCATTTTAATTTTGAATACATCTCTGTCTTCTGCATCGTTAATTATACAAATTTTTTCTTCGAACGACACCTTATAGCCTTTTTCTAGCAACTGACCAACACTCAAAAGATTTTGATCAATTTCAGGAACATATAAAACATCAGAGATTAATTTCAAACCTGAATGACCTTCAATTGCAACTGTTCCTTTGCCTTTTACGGTAATATGTGCTCCATTCCCAATTCTAACTTTAGAAATGACAGTTTTGTCAAGCTCTTTGAATAGCTTTTCATCATGGGTCATGTGGTTTGTACAACCACTGTCTATCATCCAACCCTTTTTTGGGATGTTGGTGTCATAACATGATACTGCAAATAAAAACTCCTCTTGAGGTTGATCCACAGCAGCTTTGGCTTCACTTTGTTGCTCTTGAGACTTGCATATCCTCTCAATGTGTCCTAACTGACCACACTTATGACATCTTACATCTGGTCTCCACCAACATTTTTTTTGTGGGTGATTGGTTTTTTTACAATGAGGACAGGGTGGAAAAACTCTATCATTGTTGTTGTTGTTGCTATTATTGTTGTTGTGTTGTCTTTTTTTCTCATTTTTGGCTTGAAAAGCTCCTTCTACAGATCCTTCTTGCCTCATGAATCTTCTTTGTTCTTGTGCCTGCAATGCATTTAATATTTCTGCCAAGGTGATATTTGAAAGGTCTTTTGAGTTTTCTAGGGCTGAAATTGTAGCTTCAAATTTTTCAGGAAGTGTAACTAGAACTTTCTGAACTATTCTTGATTCAGAAAAATCAGTACCAAGAAGTCTTACTTTGTTGACTATGCCAAGGAGTCTGTCGACATAGTCTTTGATTGTTTCAGATTCCTTCATCCTTTGCATCTCAAAATCTCGAATTAAATTTAGCACTTGCATTCCTTTGACCCTTTCATTTCCTTCATACTCTTTTTTCAAAAAATCCCAAATTTCCTTGGCTGTTTTGAGTGTCATTATTCTGGTAAAAATGGTTTGTGAGACAGCTGCGAACAAGTTTGCTTTTGCTTTCGATTTTCTTTGTTTCCTCTCCTTTTGATTTTTGATTTGTGCAATAGTTGGATTTTCTGGCAGTGGAAGGACTTCATATTCTTCTTCAACAGCTTCCCAGAGATCATTTGCATCAAGATAGGCTTCCATTCTAACAGCCCACATTTGATAATTTATTCCGTCAAACACTGGAGGTGCAATCGCAGTGAAAGAAACTTCTGAATTCATTTTGAATTGTTTGTAGGCTTTTGTGTTGATATATGTGGGTAATGGGGTTTGTGTTTTTGGCTCACTCTAATTCACAGATCCCTTAAGATAAGGCTCTGATACCAATTTGTAGGTTTTTTGTTTTCAATTGGCAAAAGGATATTTTTATTGATCAATCAAACATCTATTTATACAGCAAAATTGAAACTGAATTTGCAGGATAATCTATTACAATTTAAAATTTGAATTCTTAGAAAAATTTTATCTAAATTTAAATTGAACAAAAGATAAAAACTTATCTAAGATGATAACTAATCTAATCTTGAATTTTAAAAATAAAAGATAATTTATTTTGAATGTAGCTTCATGAGTTATCTCAATCAACAGATATAGAGATACATTAGAACTACAAGCTTGGCTTTAAGAAGAAGAGAAAAGGAGAATCAAACCGTGACATGCCTAGAACAAATATTCTACTGGAAGAATATGGATAAAATAAACAAGACAAATAAGGTTCATAAGGTACAGTGGAAAACATCAAAGCTTAAATGGTGCAATCTACCGCGAATAATCTTTTCAATAGAGCTAGACATTGATGCAAAATCTCATTTTGGAAGAAACTAGTATTCCAACCGAGAAAGGCAAGATGATTAATTAAAGACACACTAGAATTTCTATTAATAACGCAGACCAACAAACTATTATAAACACATTAATATGACAAATTCGCACCAAAACTTACAAGGAAATAGCCATGCTGGTCATACACACCTCAAAGAAAGTGATTTTGAGTTGATTGGATGGTCGAACTACAACACTCAAGGCCTCAGATCTGAATCAACCAAATTTGAACATTTGAGGAACAAAATTCGAGAGCATCATGTTCAGCTAGTCTATATAAGAAACTCCAACTCCAACAGAAATGACTTATCTTTTGACATTTCAAGAACAAAAAGGAAAAAAAAAATCTAAAACCAACGAAGGATTTTGCACAGAGTAAGAAAAACTTGTCCAATGCAGCTCTTATCTATTCAAAATTAATCATCAAAAACTAGACAGTTAAAAAATCAGGGTTGTATCTCAATATTTAAGTATTCCAAATTTTGTTTTTTATAATATCCAAAAAACGTTCTCAAAGTTACATTTATAATGTTTTCTGATTTTCCCGTACCTTTTAGGATTAAATGCGGAAACCCTTTTGATAATATTTTAACTGAAGACTCACAAAATTTCTTACATCTTCTGTTTTAAAAAATAATAATTGTTATACAAACATATACTAGTTCTATGCCAGACAGCAACAAGTAAAAAATTCATCAAAAGAAAAGTCAATACCCATCAGTGGGTGCAAAACGTGCAGCAAAGGTCTTTGGCTTTGCCTTATCCCCGCATAGAGACGTTGAGCAATTCACTTAGTCAATGCACAAAATTTAAATATACAGAGAACATTACGTAGATTATAGTATTCTTGATAGAAATTCCAAGAATCAACGATGAGCTTCGAAGCATATACTTTCAGTTCTCAGATAACATTAACTAATTTCACATCCACATAATGCTACACAAATTTATAAATGCATCACACCTCCACAGTTTTAATAAATGAGAAAAAAAACCCTCAATGTACAAAATACAATCTGTCATCAAGGGAATGCACCTCAGGCTCCATGATATCTTTAAACTCAGGAGGGACTCTAATACTGGAACCAAGACTTTGTATTTGCAATGCCAGAAAAAGCAGTTTTTGAGGGAGGCGAAGGCTCAGCTGAAGAATGTGGAAGTGGGTGTTGCGAGGCCAATGAAATGAAACAAAGTGAAGTAGTTTCGAGAATCAAGTGTCTCTTTGTGAAGTTTGTGTTTTGAGAGGTGCTGTTGGTGTTGGAAAAATAATTCAGTTTGGGGTTTGCTGAGTGGGTGGAAGCGAAGGAAAGAGAGAGAAGAATGGCCATACTGTTAATTTTAGGCTTTGTGGTTAGAATTTGAGGGGAAGATATTTGGTGATTTATGTCCTAAGATGCCCTTGACTCTTTCCATGGTTGAGACAGAGGGACATTCCCTCGGTCAAATTTCAGCCAATCAATAAAAAAAAAAACCAGCAAATTCCAACCACCCAAATGAACAACAGAGTAAGTCAGTGTGAAATGCAACTCTGTTTCTTTTTCTTGAATTCTTTCTTCTCTCACGTAACCATGTCACCCCCTTAACTCTGCATGGAAACTATTCTTTCCCCCCGTCCATTCTCTCCAATTCTCAACCCAAAACCTTCCTCTCCAAAAGCCCTCTTTTCACCTTCTTTACAGCAAGATCAGGTTCACTTTTCTGCACCAAAACCGTTACTCACAGTCTCGAAAGACAGTCTTTTCAACAGCTGAAGGCATTATCTTCAATACCCAGAAGCTGGTTTACTTATGCACGACACGGGTTAGCAGCTTAGCTCTGTCTTTAGAACTCAACTTTTGCCCACTAGTGTACTCAGGCAATGCAGTAGCATCTGAATTTGATGTCATCAATGAAGGCCCACCAAAAGATTCATATGTAGTTGATGATGCTGGTGTGCTTAGTAGAGTCACAAGATCTGACTTGAAGCAGCTTTTGTCTGATTTGGAGTCTAGAAAGAACTTCAGGATTAGCTTCATCACTGTTAGGAAGCTCACTGTAAGTTCTGTTTTCGTGTCGATATTATTTGCTTGCTAGGATGCATTTGTCGTGTAGTATAATGTGAATTTTGATGCTTTTGAGACGCCCTTTTGTTGATTTGAAGAAATGGATTGTTATTTATCTGAATTTAAGTATTTGTGGGTATATTGTGATTTCTGAAGTACATAAATGCAATTATAAATGTCACTTAGTTTGTTAAGGAAATGTTTAAGTTGATCACTAGGAACAATAACTCTTAGGAAAGTGAGGCTTCCGTTGTCTTGTTGTATGAATAATTGAAATAATTTGCAACTTGTGTATAGAAGTATGGATTTCAAGAATTTAACTGCTTGGTGCTTGTGATCTTGGATATTGATCCTTGATGATAATTGGTTTCAGAGCAAAGCTGATGCTTTTGAGTATGCTGATCAAGTATTGGAGAAATGGTATCCTTCTGTTGAAGAGGGAAATAAAAAGGGCATCGTTGTTCTTATTACCAGTCAAAAGGAGGGGGCAGTCACTGGTGGCCCTGCATTTATCCAAGCTGTTGGAGAAAATGTTCTTGATGCTACTGTATCTGAGAACCTTCCTGGTAACTAGACATTTTCTTTGCATACTTATTGTTACAACATAACTGTTATCTTTCTCATTATACTTCGTGGGGAATAGTTATAGCTTTTAATATTAACTACATTTTGTACAGAGTGAAGAGTTGCACAAACCCTGAAAACCGGATATCATTTGGAAAAGAAAAACTATATTCATCACTGTTAGGTAAATATAATTGGAAGTCCTCGTAGAGATTATGATGTTTTTCCCATGGGGTCTGAAAAAATATGAGGGTAATAAAATTAGATCATAACTGGGTAGAGATTGTGTTGCTTTGTGTTTTTGTTTATTCCAGACAAATGTCTGACTTGAGAGACAAAGATTGTTCTGGAATGTGATGAAAATTAATGCATTATTCCATGTGAATGATAATAGCTGATGGTTCTGACCATCAAAAGGACTTTGAAATTGATTTTGTTTTTAAACAATAACTTTCTGGAAATTCTGTATATTTTCATGCTTCTGCCTACTAGATTTAGAGACGAGAAATATAACTAAATTGTCCCTTTAAGCTTTGAATTTTTCCTTCCATCATGTCTATGTGCAATGGCAATTTTGCTTTGCTAAGGTCCTTAAAAGGTTTGTATTCTTTGATCATTTCAGTATTGGCCACAGAAGAAAAGTACAATGAAGCGGTGTACAGCTCAGCCAAGAGGCTAGTAGCCGCAATTGATGGACTTCCGGATCCTGGGGGGCCAAAGTTTAAGGAAAATAAACGAGAAAAAGTTTAAGAATAGGGAAGAGACAGAAGAGAAACGAGGACAATTCAGCCTAGTGGTTGGAGGTTTGTTGGTGATTGCTTTTGTCGTTCCAATGGCACAATACTATGCTAATTTCTCCAAGAAATGACTGAAACATCTGCTTTTTAGACCTGTAAAGTTACTTGCTTGAAGGGAACTTCAAAGCTGTGGTAAAAATTGTTTCAATATATTTTATTGACAAGAACTTTGCAAACGGATCTTTGTTTTTGTACACAAAATGTGTAATAGAATCATAATTTTTCAGCGAGTTTGAGTATGTGCTGCATTTTATTGCTGCAGATCTATGACCTATCAATAGCTCAAAATCCAAACAGTTAAAAATGTGTATTATCATGCTTTTCTTGCAAAACACCATCCATTTGGAGTCCAATGCATGATTTTTGCTGTCTATGCTATCGTAAGTGTCAAGGTTTCTTGACTAACCATAAATTTACCCGCCAGCACATGGGCAAAGCCGTCGTATTTTTACAAGTTCAAAGGTGTATCTATAGTTGCAAAATAGACTAGAGATTCCAGTTGCTTGGGAGAAATGAATACTTTGTAGACTTTGAGATTCCAGCTGTTTGGGAGAGATAAATCTATTTCACATGCACAAGTTTTCAAGTACTGCAAATACACACTTCCAGCAAAGGTAGCTTCAATTTGTTTCTATGACAACAGAGTAAACTGTGTTACTGATTTCCATCACAAAAAATATATGGTTCATGAATGACTAGTACTGCCTGAAGTCCATTACCAACGGGAAAAAAAATGGAATGAAATGGTTAAAGAGGAAAGACGACATCTGAGGAAGGTCAGAGGTGAATCAGAGACTTTTCCAGTATCTGTGGTGAAACAATGTGATATGCAGTTTCTCTAAAATGGATTACATCCCAACTCAGATACTTAGTGGTGTCAGCTGTGACTGAGGTTCCATTTATTAATGTTGTCTGCCCACAGGAAATCCGATTGTCATAGCTCAATGGTGAACCATATAGCCAGAGCAAGCCACTATTGGTTGATTAAAACCTGTGAACATAATTTGAGAGGCAGGGTAAACTATAAACATAATTTACCGACATGGGAAGAGTATCTAAATTCTGAAACTGTCAATATGCATCATAGAGACTGAGTACGTTAAGAAGAACAAATTTAGTAATACAAAAAACGTAGAGCTACTAACCATATTGGGAAAATATTGCAGTAAGATTAGATTTATCGTGTCTATCAACACATGTGATACTTGAGTCTGGATAAGAAATCTACAGCTTTTTACAAGAGCCCAAAGCTGCATATTGAAAAGTTTAGCAGCTTGGTTATGCGCAGTCACATCGTAGCTCATCAAGCTTTGTTGCATCAGTGCCAAAAGTGGAAACAATCTGAGTAACGCCCAATAGTAACTGTGGTAGGAATGCAGAAAAGCCGAGCCCCATTGTCATAATTTTCTGGAAAATACGCAGAAAATTCAAGCCAAGAGTGAGATTTAGTGCTTAAGTAACCTTAATAGATATCAGTATAAATGATAGAATCTTGAAAGTTAAATGCCATTACGTTACTTAATCCAACCTTTATGTCATTCTCAAATTCTAACAGAATGGTTTGAATGAATGCAAGTACTTGATCAAATGTTCGGGAACTAAATGCAGCAGCAACTTAAAGTGCCTTTACGAAATAGTCTTCTGCTGGAATGTATTTATCATCTTCTTTACCTGCATTTTCATTTAAAGAAAATGTTGCTGTCAGTGTTTGTCAAATACCTATCAGATATCCATGTCATGTACAAGCCTATAGCTAGTAACTCAAGAACCCCGAGCTCTGGACCAAATGAACTGAGATACTTAAGTCCCAAATGGAAATGGACAGGCAGTGGCAGTTGTTGGAACTACAGTTGATACAGCAGCTGCAAAATTGTACCCATTTTGGAAACTTGTTTTACCAATCGAGTCAATGTAGGCATTCAGAAATGGCAAGTCCATTGGTCCACGGCAATAGTATATCAAAATCCAAGTGAAACAGATAAAACAGGGCAGTGCGATCTGAAAGTGTAAAGTTCATGATTGTTACTAAAGAAAGGTGGGGACTTCACTAAGAAAATCGACAATGAGATGGCAATCACACTATCTGGCAGATGGTTGCTCGAAGTAAATTTCTCTATTACGTGGATCAAGATGTTCCATGCTAGAAGCAATAAGTTCACCAATTCAGCCGAAGTTGAAAGCAGCAGGAAAGTCGAAATCAATAGAATAAGTTACAGGTAACAAGAGGGGGATAATGGTGAAGACTTGGAGAATGCATGGCTTAGGCGTCATTGTAGAGCAGGAGGGCATTTAGCTTTGAATTAGTCTGATGGTTACCAGTTACATACAAGATGATAAGTGGATTTGATTGGATTGGATTAATATCCTGAGACTGAATTGGATATGATTGGATCCTATTACTTATTATTCCTTATAATCTGGAAGTGTCCTCAAATGATGAAAAATTTAATCAATTAATTAATATGATTGTCAAATATTTACGATTATTTCGTCTGTCATAAATAAATAGGGGTATAAAATTAATCATCATAATGGGACTTACTTGAGTAATTACATATTGTTCTTTGTCATGTGTTTGTTGTAAAATAATAACACACATTCATAAAACTAAACATAAATATGGTTTCTTGGATACTGTAACTTTGAAGAATCCAATCTCAGATTACTGACTTGTTAGTACCTAGTATTGATCAATGACTGGAAAATTTAGATTGAAATCCATAGATTAAGAGGGAAAAATAAGATAGTTTCTGAAACAACCATAACATGTCTTCAGAACCTGAGACTAAGAAGGAAAGGCATTTTATATGAGTGGATCAGAATATTTCCCAGTCAGTATCCCCGATAAAATGTATTAACTTGCAGCTTCTGTGTAATGAATTCCATCCCAACTCATGTACTCAGTGCTGTCTGAACATGACTGAGCCCCCATTTATAACTATTGTTTGTCCACAAGAAATCCTACTGTCATAGTTCACTGGTGGATCTCCAACTCCGAAGCATGCCATTTTAGGTTGCTCGAAACTTGCAATGAGAAATCGTGAGAAGGGATGAATGGTTCTAAAATTTCTTGAAATGGGAAGACTGAACCAACTGAGAACAAAATTTGAGATGAAAGTACTAAGCGGTACTAACCGTAACGCGAATAACTGTCATCAAATTGAAGCATTGGATGAATTATTTGATAACTTAAAAAAACAGAGAAGAAAAATGCAAGCAGCTCTCGGCAATTAAAATGATACAAAAAGAAGGAGAGCAAAGATGATTTTTCATTTATATGAATCATCACACAATTCAACCAAACTTAGCTAATTTTCTAACCAAACTAACTAAAGCAAAATGATACAAAGATTCTCAATATCCCAGCAATAATTTGCAATGGGTTTCATTTCTATTGTGTATATATCAACATAATGTGATGTTTGAGCCAGGATAATCACCTTGCAGTTGCTTACAGACAGCGTGAAGCTGATATTGAAAAGTTTAGTAGCTTGGTTATGTTCACTTACACATCCTTGCTCATCAAGATTTGAAGGATCGGGACCAAAATTTGCAACATTCTGAGTTAAGCAACCAAGGGGTCCTGTGTTGTGAATCCAAAAATTCCTAGCCCCTCCATCGTATAGTTTCTGGACAACTATTTTTAAGTGAATTAAAGCTCAAATGGAGCAATTTAGTGGAAATGAAATGAGATATACAAGTGTTCCCAATCTAACCTTTATGCCAGTCTCGTATTCTAGCAAAATTCTTGGAATGGAGGCAAGAATTTGATCTAATGTCTTTGAATAAAATGCACTGGCAAGATCATTCTGGCCTATGTCGAACATGTAAAGGCCCTTGGTCAAATAGTCTTCCAATGGAATGTACTTTTTATATTTTTTTTATTAAGTTAAATAAGTTATGTCAAACTTAGAGGTGTTTGAAAAACTGTGTTACGTAGGCTAATTAATATTAATTGTAATTTTGATTTAGTACAAACGGATAATTGAATAGTTAAATATCACTTTATAAATGAAATTAAGTGATTAATAAAAATAAATCTAATATACTAAAAGATATTATATGAGTAGATAATATTAGTGTGAATGATAAGATTTATTAGATTTTTTATAGGAAATTAGCATTGTAAAACCCTAAATTGCTAAAATAATCCTAAACGATGGTGATTAGGATTTTTGAAAACTTTATAACTTAAAAACTTTTTTTTCCAAAAACCAGTTTGAATCTTAACTCAATTTCAATGTAAGTGTAATCAAATTAATTATGCAAATAAATGATAAATCAACCAAACAATTTAGTCCAAAAAATAATCAAATATGAACAATAAAAATATAAAGAGGTAAGGGAAAAGAGATAAAATATCTCTGTGACCATAAACCTCCTACATCCACTTCTTCAAGCAAACCCTCTTGAAGTTATCATTAATTAATCCGAAATTACACCCAACCTCTTACACTAGTTATCTAAGATTGTGCATTCATAATAGCTGAATCGAGATTTTTTCCTTTCCATTAGTTATACGGGATTACATTCAAAATGTTTTATAAGCAAATTACAAGAGATAAAATACCTCTTGAAAAGCAGATAAACAAGTATATAAAAGATTTTTCGCAAAGATACACAATAAGAAATTAGAGAGAAAAAAGTGAGAATACAAGAGCAGTAGAGTATCAATTCATTTGCATTTAGTTTCCAACCTTTCTTACTTCAAATGAGCTCTTTTCAATAGTAGAAAGTTTCTTGGAAACAGAAAGAAGACATTGGAATTGAATTGTATTCGTTGGGTAGGTGAGAAATTATACTTGTAATAAATTTTACCAAAGTGCACGGTCATGCTCCTTTTATTTATGGCCTTGAATAGACTCCCAACGATTGATTTTATTAACCTTGACAACCAAGCATGGTGGTATGTTCCTTACACAAAGGCGTGCTTCTTCTTTTCATGAATGTCTCTTCAAATTCTAGACTCCTATATGAGATCTGTAGCATCTCAGATTTAGAATAGCCCTTAGGGTTAGAGTGTTAGGGTTAAAAAAGAAATTCAGAGATAGATTGGGAGTCTAGAAGAGTTTAAGGGTGAGATGGTAAGTTTCCAGAGCTTGTGTGGTTTTCATATGATTCCTTTAGGGAGGTTTCGATCATGCAAACCATGAAAAATGAATTTCCAACATTTTTCCATGTGCACGCCCGTGCACATTGCCTTGCACGCCCATGCAAGTTGCCTTGAAGAGAAAGACGGGAGACTTTATTAGCATTTCTCACTCATTTCAGTCACTTCCTTTTCTTATTTCAGCAGTTCCTCCCAACCTTAGAGAAGAAATTCAACCTCCAGCAGCTCACAATCCAACGAGAGAGCCAAGAGATTAGTTTGAGAGAAGATTTCCAATAGTCATGGCGAGAGGTAAGTGTTCGCTTACTTCTTCCTTGAGATTCCCAGCTTGCTTTGATGAATTGTGATGATTGGATGAGTTTCTTGCATGTTGATGAGCTTTGTGCATGCTTATTTGATGATGATTGTTGCATGAGATGATGAAATTCCACCCTTGAACCATGCTTGCTTGCTTGTGTGTGTTTTAGTGAGAGAAATGAAATGTTTCCACGGTGGAATGAATTGTGTTTGATGCACGTTGAGATTGAGTTGATATAAATGCTTATTGAAGTGCTGGAAATGTATGTTAGAAGTTGATTTGAGATTGATTGAGAAATGGTATGGATTTTGTGTATTTTCCAGGCATGTGTTCTTGTTGGAGAACAAGACACATGGTCGTGTGCTTGCATGAGCACGACCGTGTGTCCTTGTTTTTACAGGAACACGTTCGTGTGCACGCTTTGTACACGGTCAGAAATACAGATGCATGCCCGTGTGCCAGCTTTTTCATGAATTATACCCAAAATTCCAGAAGCAAACACGACTGGCTGTACGGCTAGCACACGACCCCATGCGTTTGGGCACATGCCCGTGTGCCTTTGCCATGCACGCCCGTGTATGACTCCAGCACGCCCGTGCGTCAGCCAGATTTTTCAGAAAAGCATGAAAAGAGCATAAAATGAGAAATTAAGCATGGGAAACAATTCCAATGGCTAAAAAGGAACAGATAGTGACATAATCAGTTAAGAAATGTTGCATGAGCATAACATAGCATGTCATGTAGTTTGAGAGAGGATCAACGGATCCAAATTCAGTAGTTTTCAGTATTCAAAACCTAATGTACGGGTTAGAGTATGGGTGAACTCGATGGGGCATCTGTGGGATTCAACTTTCTGACACCAGTCAGATTGTCTAATAATTCATATTCAGCTTCAGCTTTCTGACACTAGTTAGATTGTCCAGTATTTCATATTCAGTTTTCTGGTCAATAGCTAGACTGTTCAGCCCACATGGTCAGGATGTCGAATTTTTATGTTCATCAACCTGATCAGTATAGTAGATACTTTCGGGTATATATAGAGATATTCAGATGCATGCATCATCATTAACTATTTCCAGTTAGTATGACATGACATATATTACATGACATAATTAATAATGAGATCAGATAACAGAATAACCAGTTTTCAGATTCCAGCAAGCGACTAGATGTATGATTAGGGTCGTACCAGGTATGTATGATATTGTATGTTGCTTGTTTGGGTTGAGGGAAGTAAGAAATGCTTATTGGGTGATCTTTATCACTCATCCCCCTCGTTCTTCCTTCATTTTCAAGTGTCTGTGCTGTTTGCGAGGAGCGGGTGGACCGAGGCTAACAGGAGAGGGCCTCACACCACAGTTTTAGTATGTATATTTTCAGTTTTAGACTTGATGGGTCATTTTGTAAATGTTTTCAGTTACTCAGATGTAAAAAAAAAATGTACAGAACAATATGTATATATGATAAAAGCTAGTTTGGGCCCATGGTATTTCAGTTGTATGTATTTCAGCTTCCGCTTATGTTCAATTGTATAGTAGTAGTAGACTTTATTTTCGTAGGATTCCCGTTACGTGTACCTTATTTCTAGATTATTAATAAAAGAACCTCAGTATTCAGCAGCAGGGGTACGCGTGGCGGTAAATCCTACAAGATCACAACACGATCAACACACGAGACAACACAATGAGAAATATGCTTGTGTACTATTGTGTGCCAAAACTACAAGGTCATGCTTCTTGAAAGTTTACCAATTTAACTTTACACGATGAGCTTTGCATGACTTGGTTAGTGGCATGCTTCCATTCTTTCTTAACGCACGGTCATGCGTATTTCTCTTACATGGTCATGCACCGCTGTAACTAAACTTCATTTACAACTAGCGCTACATGGACACTCTTGCACGAACATCCTGATGGTGTGCCTCTTTAATTATTCATATGCATAATTATGTTAAAATTACTCGCACGATCATGCATTAACTTGAAAACTTTGACGGTTGCACACGATGGTACTGCACTATTGAGGAGCCCTTGTTCCTTCATTAGACACGATCATGCAGTTGACTTAAGCTTGATTGAACACAACAAGGTTGCACGAAAAAAATTTGGTCATGTTTCATACACAACACTTGTACAGTAGTGTTGGACTTAAAATATTTTTTAGAAATCTTATACTTTAGTTCAGGCAACAGACAAGACACCGTGTTTTTTACGTATAAATTAAAATATAATTATGCATGATAGTGTGTTGTCTCAAACCTACAAAAATAAAAGTTTTATCATTTTTGGTCATGAGTGAATTCATGCTAAGGGTATATTAATTATTTTAATATATTTTTATTATCATCCAAATATCTAGAATCCAACAAACCTACTATTTATTGTTAGGTCTGTTCCCTAAAACCTAATTTAGTATAGGTTCACATATTAAAAGATTTTGTACATAAAGGTTTTAGAGGCAAAAAACCAATCACTTCGTTGCAAGTAACTTTGATAGCATTATAGTTTTAAGTTGTATGGAGTTCCAAGTATTTGTATAAACCCTAAATTAAAGCTTTTAATTCATTATTATATAATATATATGTAGATCCTGTGGATTAGGATTGATTGTTATATATTCAATTCATGTAAATTAAGTCTTACATGTGACATTAGAGTAAGATGTATTAACTTATAGAATTTGAAATTTTCATAACTAATTTCATGATTAAAAATTTAAAGCTAGGGTTTGTTGAAAATTCAATTAAGTTTGGAATTGAAATTAGGAGTCAACAAATTTTAAGTTCAAAACTAGAATAAGAATATGTTAATCCTGAACTAGAGTTTGATAATCCAAAATTAGGATTACAAATTTTGAAATTTAGGATCAGTTTAAATCAAAATTAGGATTATTATATAATTTCAATTTTAGGGTTTTATGATTGATGGTTTAAACCATGGACTTAGGATCATAGAATCCCAAATTTAGAAATTAGCTATTGAATTTCCTCCCAGATGAATGAATTTTATGATATGGATTTTCTACTTGATTAACTATCAATTGTAACATAAAAATAATAATAAACTTTTAGGTTATGTATTTTCTAAGGTGGAACAACTTTCTATTAAAGAGGAATATATTGGGAATCAACAACTACAAGTGGGTAATGTTAAGTGTTTAAACCATACTGGTTCCACTTTTCTACCTACTTTCTTTTCCAATAAGCAACTATATTTAAAAACATTCTTTGTGTTACAAAAATCACTAAAAACTTACTTAACACATCTAAATTTACTAAGAATCATAATGTCATTGTTCGATTCTCAAGTGATTTTTGTTTTATAAAAATAATGACTCTAGAGTAATGTTGTTGCAAGAAACACTTAAGAATGGACATTACTAGCTTTTATCTCCTCTTGATAACTTCCCAAACATTGTTTTTCATTTTAAGTCATTGTTTCTAAATCTATTCAAATCATGTAATAGACTTTGTGCTTTCTAATTTTGTAAAAGCTATAGTTCTCAAGTGAATAATATAGATGTTTTTGTTTGGCATAAAAGGCTTTGATATCCTTGTAAGAAAACAATGAGATGTATGCTTAAGACTTTACAATTGGGTGTCAATTTTAATTCTTTTTCATTCTATAATCATACTAGGTTAGTTGGTTCGTTTAAAAGTTTTTATAGATTTGTGGAGAGATAGTATGGTCACAAACTAAAAACAATTCAAATAGACTGAGGTGAGGAATATAGGTCATTAGTCCATTATTTCTAGGAACAAGGCATAAATTTTAGGTTTAGCTTTCCTTTATTTCTCATACTCACAAACAAAATGGGAAAGTAGAGTGTAAACACAAACATATTGTGGAACTAGGATTATGCCTTTAAATTTTTGGTGGGAAGCTTGCCAAACGATTGCATTCTTATAATAGGTTCACCTTTTCAACAACTTTTCAATAAAATGCTATATTATTCCTCACTAAAAAGCTTTGGTTATGCTTGCTTTCCATTCCTAAGGCCTTACAATGAACATAAATTTGATTTTCACACCAAAAAATGTGTTTCTAGGGCACAACCTAAGACATAAAGGCTACGATGTCTTAATATGACATGTAGATTTTACATCTTAACTTTCATCAAGTTTGATGAAAGTGACTTTTAAAAATTATTAAGAGTTTTCTATGTTGTCACAATCTTCCTACCATGAGTTCAGTGTCAGATTCTATTATAAGCTTCTTTGTACCCAAAAATTGTTCTAATAGACATCCTATATTCTCAACTAGTGTCACAAATTTAAGTGTTTTAGAAGCTTATTTGGTGATCCACCTAACCAAACAAATATTCCCTCTAGTTCTAAAATTGCATCACTTAGAACCCTAACTTCTTCAGACGTATTCACCATAATCCATCTAGAAGTGGCTTTTCCAACTAATCCAATTTTAGTAGTTGATGGGTCACAAATGAGTTATCACCAATGAGTTAGTTTCACCAATAAAGAATCAAACCTAAGAGTTAGTATCACCAATGAGTTAGTTTCACCAATTAAGAATCAAACCTAAGAGTTAGTATCACCAATGAGTTAGTTTCTCTAATGAAGAATCAAACCTAGGAGTTAGTTTCACCAATAAAGAATTAGACCTAAGAGTTAGTTTCATAGTGAGTTGTCATCATATAGTGGGTCATAAATGAGTATACAAGAATAAATTGAATGTAAATAGGTCTATTCAACAATTAAAGGCTAGGTTAGTTGTTAAGGGTTCCAAGAATCTCCAAGTGTGGATTATTTTTATGCTTTTAACCTTATGGTGAAATTTATCACATTCAGGGTAATATTGACTTTAGCAGTTTTATTTAAATGAATTATATATTAGATAAGCATAAAAAATGCATTTCTTAGTGAAGATTTGCAGGAGGAAGTATACATGAGTTAGCCACAAGGGTTTATTGATGAAATTAAGCCTCATTTTGAATGCAAATTGAGAAAAGCTCTATATGTGTTAAAACAAGCCTCAAGGGCTTGGTATTATAAGCTAAAAAGGGGTGGAAAAGGGTTTCATTAGCACTATCTCAAATTCTAGTTCGTTTGTGTTGGGAGAAAAAAAGAGTAGAGTTTTTATCTTAATCAATGTGAATGACATCCTATTAATGGGACTTAACGATTTGTATATTCAATATTTGATTAAATTTGAACCAAGAGTCATTTTGTAATAATCAAATTGATACATGAGTTGATTTTGGGAGCATGCAAGCCAAGGAGATCAAAGATTTTTTTTTCTACAAATTTTCTCAATAGCATACAAATTCAAGAAGCAAAATGATTTTGATGATACCATTACTATCTTATCTTTCAAGACAGTACCCGATAATTTAATTACATAAAACTAGCATATAAACTTAAATTTTATTATATAATGCAAGTAGATTTATAGAGAATTTCTGTTGCCAAACTCTATAGAGTATTTTCATCATCATGGAAGAAATAAAGTTTAGAAATATGATTAAGCATGAGTGAAAAGCTAAAAAATGTTCAAAACTTTATGTTTCTATGCCCATTTTTGGTTTCTGGGTTTATTGTGGTAAAGAAGACAATTGTTTGTAGTTAATTTGACTAATTATTCATGCCATTATTGTAAATCCAAATCCTCCGACTAAATTTCATGCAACAAATTTGGGTACCTTTAGTATTTTGCCCATCTAATATGACATTTCAGATTAAATTTCGAACTCACAAAGCAGATTTATTTTGATGTTCTTTTTCCTCCTTTCATCAATACATTAGAAGTGTAAAAGTGACAAAACCATGCCAACCCAACATGTCAAATTGACAAGTCCATGGACCCAACAAACACAATAATTCTAACACTAATGGATACAACATCATAGAAACTCTATAATATCACATCATGCACGATTCAGGTCCTCGCCCTCGCTTCTTCTATCTTAATGTCTACCTTTCTTTTCTTCTTAATCTTGATTGTATCCTCTCTATATACATCAAGATATAACGAGATTTTTTCCCCCCAAGTCTTTCTCCAAGAGAATGATAATTTAACGGCCTATTATGTACATAATTGGCTGAGTCACATCCTTAACTATCCTAAATTTTGCACATTTTATTTGTTGCAATGGCATTTTTCCTGTGTTTCTAATAGGAGGGAGTAGAGAGACATGATATTTCTTTTAGCACGGTCACAATTTGAGCTATTATTGGTATGTCAAATCAGAGATCTGCATGTTTTCTCCTTCTTGATAATTGGGTTGAGAATTTTAGGGCCATAAGGATGAAAAACAAACCTGGGAAAATCAACAAAGTTATTCTGAATCGTACCTTATTCTTAGTTTTTCAAATGATAAAACAAGTGAATATACATGGTTTTGTTTTAGCTAATTATACTGTTAAGAGATCAAAAATGGGATTTCATTAAAGGTTTTGAAGTTCCAAAGTCCCAAGCAAATTAGAGAGGCAAAACTAGACAGATGCAGCCTTTAAAACAAATAAAAATTCTCCATTGCATCGTCCAAATTGTGGGACCAGATTAAAAGATGGCAGATTAAAAAATTGATTCTTGATGATAAACATGAGTGTTATTTTATGCTTCCTTTTCAATTCCTGTTTGAGGGTATTGTCATGGTTTTTTATGATGACTTTATCTCTTTTGCTTTATTCTGTTTGATAGAAGGAAGTCACTATCTGCAGTTATATATCCTTTACAAAACTTTGCTCTAATTCTATATGAATATATTTATAGTCATATAACATGCTTTTAAGCCTAATCTTCAATCTCTTTTTGTAATTTTCCTTCTTTTGGGACGAAATGGAGCTCAACCCCATTAATGCTAGTGGCGAATAAAAATATATTAAAGTTTTCACATTTGTGCTTTTACATTAAAAGTTAACAAATAATATGAGAGAGAGAGAGAAAAAAAAATTGGAATCATTTATTCAACCAGATGTTCCCCACTAAAAACAACAAGGTAAAACAGATGGAAAGAGAGAGTTTTTAGGGTTGGAATCTTCTTAAATTATAAAAACTTAACCTAGCTATATGCCTCTCTTGCTCTTCCTGCTGCTAGTATCAAGGAATTATGTATATGATTTTGTTCACCTGTGAACTAAAAGAGCTTTGCTAGACTCTTCTGCGCTGCATGTGAAAAGTATTTTATGAAAAAAACATGAAAACCTAACTTATTATTCTGCCTTGATTTTCTTATATTTCAGCCCCGACTCCATCCTAAAAACGAGGATGCAATTTAACGATATAGCTAAGGTCTTTAATTAATTAATACTGGCCTCTTAAGAGACAATAAAACCCCACCAACATTTATCAGCTTTTAACACCTTGGGATTCGGCCGTGAACATTGTACGACTTCATGGGGCCATAATCATGTTCAATGTGCAAATGATTTTGATTTGAAGTCCTGTTTCAAAACTATCCTGCCCATTTCTAGATACAAAACTCCATTATGTCTTTGCCAATGGACCAGCTAGCTTAGCCCTCACAAACCTTCGCTTTTGTTTGATCTCCTTCACGAGAGCATCTTCAAAAGGTTAAAAAAAAAAAATAGTAAAAAGATTGTGGAGTTGCAGATAAAAAGCTTATTACCCTTCTTCTAAAGCTGTTAATGGCAGCTCTTTTCTTTAGTACTTGTTCATCTTTAAACTTTTAAGAAGCAAAATCCTGAATATTTTCAGAGTTTGCTTCTGACTTTGCATGTGATGAAATAGATTTCTATATTATTTATATCTATAACTAATCTTTAACAATATTTTGTCTTGTGATTATTTCCATTGATGGCCATAATTTCATAACTTCAAATAATACTGACAATTATAATTAATCATTCAAATAATCAAGAGCCCTTTTGGTCATACATATAACCAGCTTTTGCAGCTTCTTGTTGGTCAACTATTTGCAGGCAAACTTGAATATGGACTATAATCATGAAGAACAAAAGTTGCTACATAGGGAAAATTGAAAATTCCTAGTCATCTTCAAAAGAACTAAATCCCATATGTTAATTATTTATGAATTAGATATAAAATATTACCCTAATTATGAAGCTTAAGCTAAAATTCATACAGGTAATTATAGTTAAAATATTATCACACACAGTACAGGACTCTTTACATTAATTATTGGCGTGATGGCGAAGATGAGTTGAATTGACCACCATTTATGGGTAACTAAAATTAACATGTTATGCTCTTAAAATTAAAATAAAAAGAAATTTCCAAAGAGGAAAAAGATGAACAACCCATTAGCCCCAAGGCAACAAACAAACAAAATACACTAATTAAAAATGAAATGAGAGAAGATTAAGAGTAATTGCAGTGAACAATTTCAGGTACAGACTAATAAAAAAAGAAAGTACCCACAAATGGTATTATAAGAACAAAAGGGGCTAATATCAAAGAAAAGAAGATGCAGTAGCAAATCACAGTGGGTAATTAAAATTAAATCTAAATCACATTTTTTAATTTAGCACAGCATCTTCTTGAATCCTACCTAGCAACTGATACACAGCTGTGGCAATGTCATCCACTGAAGTCAGCTTACAGTCATCTTCTACCTGCAAATCGCCACAAATAAAATCAAACACTCGGAATTTTCCACATAATTTCGCTTGAATTTAAACCCAAAATTTTTTATTAATTAGCTTACCTTGACACTAAGAGAATAGAGAACAGTTTGCTCAATTGTTGCTACATTAAGGTGCAAGATTGTGAGGCGCATAGTATGCAGCCAAGAAACCACTTTCAATAGCTGTTTCGGCTGCCGTTTCGATCTTATTTTGAGGTTAGCATGGCTCTCAACCATGGTGACTTCGATGTCAGCTATGGTGGATTGATTCTCAGCACATCTTGTATCACTATCTCCGAGACTTGAACTGGTTGAGTACTGTGGAAATGTGAAGAATTCAGCAAAAAGTGAACCAGTTTCAGATTTTTCCTTCATTTCTCTCCGGCCACCAAGTAACTGTAGCTTGTGCTCTAGCTCTTTCACAAAATTTATAGCACCCCCAATAATCGATGCTTGATCACCCTAACAATTAAAGTAGTTACATGATTAACATGTGAAGTTCAAGTTTAATTAAAAAAATATTTGGCAAATTATAAACATACCCTTTGGACATAAGATTCAGGCATTAAAGAGCGAAGAATAGAAAGATATTCATTCATCTGTTTTCTCCTATTGCGCTCCACAGCAATGTGAGTCATTCTTTGATTCTCTATCTCTTCTTTGTTCTTCCGGCTCTTGGATCGTCGGCGTTTAGGCCGAGAACTAGGCATGCTTGTGGTTGCCGAAGAGTCCATTTGAGGAAGGTCTCGAAAGGTTGAAGACGAACCATTAGGATTGGCCATATTATTAGTGGCATCAGAGGATGAATTTAGCTGGTACGACATGTCGTTGAATTGTCCGTGAAGAAAATTACTCTCTGTTCGGCTGTCAAGAAAGTAATTAAAAGAAACTTTCTCTCCACTTTCTTTCTCCAGGCCGCCACAGTCATAGTCCCAGTTAGACGTTCCTAACAAGCCATTATAGATTCCCAAAAAATCTTGCTGAAAAACAACTGCCTCAAGCGCCATTATTAATCTCTCTCAACTAAAACTCTTCAATCAAGTACTCTTTGTAATTTTTAAGGCCAACCCACATGAAGAAATAGAGGTGGTGAAGAAAAGAGGTTCCAAAGAGAGAGCAGTAGAAGTAGTCAATAATATAAAGTTGAAGTTGGGTTAGATTCTTATTTTGAATGGAGCTTTTAAAGGCCTTCTTCATGAACCAAAATCTACAGAGCTTGTTGCACGTGAAATAGTATGAGAGAGTGAAGCTTAAACACATTATTTTCTTTTGTTTTTTTTAAGGGAATTTAATATTTCTCATTAATTTACTTCTTTCTTCGTAAGCTTAGTAAATGGAAAGATATATTCGTAATACCACCTCCTCAAGTAGTGAACCAATGCTTACTCTCCAGGCTTCTGCCACGCCTGTCATTTCATTTTCAATTGGTTGAATATGATAATTAATTACAAAAAATTATCTTTAAACTGGACAATGGCATAGAGAAAAAAAAAAAGTTGGGTCCAAATTTAAAGACTTTCTCTTCTTGTTTAAATCATAATTTTTTAACAAAATTGAGTCTGGAGAGCGTCGGATTCGCAGGGATAGAGCGAAGGGGACACGTTAATCAAAGGAGTGAGGGGTTCGTCATTTGGTAATAATACGGTCGGTAGTACGATCATAAAGGCTGAAAGAGCACAGATTTTTGCCAACTTCTGTGTATATGATAAAGAGAGAGAAACAATGAAACTGCAAATTTACATAGCTTAGCTTGTCAGAAATGCACAGAAGAGAATCCATGTGATTATACAACAGCCAAGCCTCTCCCATTCAAATTCATCAGTATATTTTTCGAAGAATTTACCATGTCCATTTGCGTATATTATTTCATCTATACTCTTGTCATTTTTGTTATTTATAGCAGTGTATTTCTCTTCCATCAAAACTATATTTCAAGTATAAATTTAGCTACCATTCCCAAGTTTAGAGTTTGCCACAACTCCAACCCCTTCTCCGTCCATACTTCAAATCCCATTCCAGAAATTTCTAATTCGTATACATAATCATAATCCCATCAATTAATATTAATGATGAAAAAGTCAGCATTATTTTACGATAATCAAAAGATGTGAAACACCCAAACCCAGTCATTGCCAGCTAGAGAACTCTTTCTAGCTCTTACTGATCCAATCTAGCTAATAAATTTTACATAATTAATTTATGTTCATTCGTTTCTTCAAATTTTCAACAAATTAATAATCTAACATCATTAAAGAAATATTTAGACCCAACTGGCATTAGTTTGAATGTATCCATAATTCTGGTGTTTAAGAGATACGATGACAACTACATCTTCAAGAAGAGAGTTACAAGTCAATTTGGATCAACCCCACCGTTCTTTTTTTAAAATTTAATTTGCTTAAGATTTTTGAAAACTTAATATTTTTATAATCTTGTGCTTCATTGTCATATTAATCAAATATTAAGCCACTCATTAGCAGACACATTCTAATAGGGCATCGTGGCTCATCATAAATAAAACTATGCGGAGACTGTTTTCAGATACTAGTTTTGTGGACACAATTGTGCCTTATATTTGGCTGTTTTCACGAGGAAGAACAAAACTGGACCGTGCAATTTAACTTTTTGGATACCATCCTTTATTTAATCAAGGTAATTGCAAGACAGCACAAGGTCTTAATTTTTTTTATTTTTTTTTTTTCTATCGATCTCTTCAAACCTTATACTTGTACGTTGTTTATAAATATATATATGTGTGTGTGTGTGTGTGTGTGTGATTAACTTATAATTTACCAACTAACTTATGATTATAAGGTAAGCAAGTGATCAAAACACTTTTTTTATTTAATTTTATGAGATGAAGAAATCAATAAGGGACAATTATCAAATGAATATTGCGTTGTCACTATTAGCTGTTGCAATTGTTTTCTTTCCAACACAAAGAGGGACTCAACTGATCGATCTCCACAAAATTCAATATAAGCATAATAAGTAATTAATGGAACTTAATTGGCATTAACGATGGAGGAAGAATATAAATGCTCACGTCTATGTGAGATCAATAACACGTATGCAATTCAAAGAATATGCTAAATATCGATTAGGTAATTATTAATATCCTAATCGGACTATTAAAATTGTATTAGGAGTAGAGTGATTAAATTAGGCCGGAAACTATTTTGGCTTCTTTGACAAATGACCCGACTAATCAACAATTAAATGCATGAACTAAGTTTATGCCAACCTATTACTTACATTAATGGTGGAGCTGACCCTGCAACTGCAACCCGTTTTCTTTATTAATTTCCTTGCAAGTCAAACTGCATTAAAGGCGGTGGCATCTTAAGGTGTCCTAGGGTTTATGGAAACACCCAAAGTAGAGACATGACAACCGCAGTTGACTGCATGAATAATAACTCAAAATTTCAAAGATTTTTAGACCCACATCAAATTCAGTATGGGATAAAGCCTAGGTTTATATAAGCCTGCTAATCAATATCATACTTCTATATTTTAACTTTTAGACAGTTAGAATGTACCATACAAGTGGAAAAAAGAGTCTTGATATTCTTATAATTCCAAATTTTCTCCAACTATGACAATACCATATTTCAATTTTGAATAAACTACAACAAGAATTTGCATTGATTATATGCCTTGAAAAAATTGAATTGAAATTGAAGAATTTATTTAGCGGAAATTGAGCTGAACCCAGGGAGCTTTTTTTTTTTTTTTTTTTTTTCTTGTTAAATCTTTCTGATAGAGTCCTGCTTTGTTTATTAGGTCTTTATATTTAGATAGAAGTCTAAAACTCTCATTTTCATGAATGATTGTAACCATTAGGGGGAGGAATTACCATATACATACGTTAAGATCCTTCAAAGATTAGGTAAAATTAAATTAAGAAAAATACCGATCTCTATATTGTACGATGCCGGATAAAAGAGGGATTCGGCTATACATGAAAAACGAAACGTGAGAGGAAATGGAAAGGTAGGATACCAGCAACTTTGTCAGTATCAGAATATAGAGATTAGAGGAGGTGGATGAAAACAAATAGATTTCAAGGATTTAGATTTTGTTGTTGCCGACGAAGGTGGAAACGCTAATCACTAATCACCTCTTGTCTCTATATAATGTTAGGCTTAATTTGTCCCTTCTCTAAAATACAACTTATAATTTCACAGTGAGAGGGCCCTTATGTATTACAGCTCACCTATATTCCTTATTCCGAATTAACACGTACAACCCCCCATCTTACCTAACAAAAGATTTAAAAGTGAAAAAGAGAAAATTAAACTTTAATTATGCAAGGCCTATGTTGATCTCTAAAGCCTATGCTTAAACAGGGTTAGAATCTAATCGTAATTAACCGAATTCAAATTATTTTGAAGTGAAGCAAGATTATAGGATTCCGAAAACCTGGATTTGAACCAACTGCTAACAACTTAGAGACCATTGATCATAATTTTATAATTAATTATATATTATTTGCAGTGATTATTATCGCTATAACATTGACTAAAAAGATGTGCCAAATCCTTGGATTTTCAACTTTACCATTTCCTAATAGAATTATCATTGACTTTAGAGATAGATTTCCACCAACGGTGTTTATTAATTATGGAGCCCATCCTGGAGCTTAATTTGAACTCATTTTAAAGGAAGATAATCATATATTACACTTTAATTTAGAAAATTAATGCTCATATGGATGATGAAATAATAAGATAGTTATTATATATATATATTTATTAATGGATGAAGATGTCCAATCTAAAATCAAAAATTTCCACAAACTAATTTAGTTGACATTTATTGTGGTTTGACCAAATAATTTATAATAACATTCATAGACGCCATGTGACTATTTTCCACCTAAGGTTAAACGAAATGACATACTCTCATACGTAGGTTAAGTTTAAATTATCATCCATCAATTAAATTTGTTAACAAATTTATTAAATTTTTTTTATAATTAAAGTGTTGAGAAGAAAAAAATACTCTTAAAAAAATAATATTTTATCCTAAAAATTTTAATTAAATATTTTTGTGTTATTTACTTTAATTTTAATTAAAAATAATAAAAAAATTACTAATATAAATATAGATTAGGATGTCAATAATATATAATTACATGTTTGGGAAGTAAATTATTGTTTTTAAGAATTTTAGGGGTTTTAAAAAAATTTTTAAGGGGCTTATGAGTTTTGCAAAGTGTGTAGGTGTTTCTCAATTTCTTAAAATTTTAATATAGCTTTTAATAGTTTTAAAAATAATCATTATCCTTAAAATTATAATAAATTAATTATGTAAATATTATATTATAAACTATTAAAACTATAATATATTTTTAAAATATATGAGATGAATATAATAATTTTTTAATAAGATAAAAAAATATTAATTTACCTCTAATAAGTTCTAAAAAAATGTATATTTACACTTTAAATACACTAACATTACAATTTTTAGATAAAAAATATAAATATTTTTTTGTCATCAAAATTAATGATTTGATTTTAATATATAAGTAACAATTTAATTTTTTAAGTTTAATATATAAGATATGTTATTTCATCAAATTTTGAATGCAAAATAGTATTTGAACCTGTTCATTTAGTAGTATCTCTCGTAGAGATTAGTCCAACATTTTTTGTGATCTTTTGAAAATCATCATAATTAATCCTAAAAAATCATTAAAAGTCAAACATTTATGGAAGTATCATAAATTTCAACAAAAAAATTTTCTCTGGTTGGGTGGGCCTTCAAGGAAATCGCATATAATTCGGCTTATCCCAAACTTGAATAAACAAGTTTTATCCACCAAATCCCTTCTGTTTGCAGCACAACGGACCTCGTACAAAGAATAATGCAAAAACTTGATTGGATTTTTCTTGACTATTCATGAAACCTGACACTTATAATGAAATGTTTCTGCCTAATCCATGGAGTTTTCATGGTTTGTAGTGAATTTAAGGGTGTTTGGTTATAATATTTTTAAATTTATAAGTTGAAAAAAAAAGCTAAAAGATCTGTTTTTCAATTGAATACTTATAAGTCTTCTGTTTATAAATTAATTTAATTAAGTATATTATTATATTATTTCTGTCCAAGTTTCTTGATATATATATATATATATATATGTATACACACACATATATATATATGGGTTTTTTTTTATTGATTAATTTGTTTTTTTACATTAATTTGAAAATATTATATACATTAACATTAATGAATCGAAAAATCATTCGTAATATTTTTTATTCAATTTAAAATAAAAATTTGAATTAATATAATTGTTATTTAATAAAATAATTTAATATTCTTTTTAATTATTTTAATAACAAAATGTATTTATAAATCATATTATACTAAACACAACAAATATCAACCATTTATAACTTAAGTCCTACGTAGGTAATTCACAACTGGATGCCATTAAATTATGAACTACTTTAACCTAAAAATAGTCCAATTTAAACGCGAAACGGCTCTGAATTAAGATTTTACATCATTTTCCATAGTTGAAGACAAGAAGGAGGCTGCTGCTGCTGCTGCTCATGATCGATCACAAAAGTGTAATTATTCTTTCTCTCTGTTCAATGCATGGCATTTGAAGTCGTCCTCAATTTTATTACACTCGAAACAGAAAGAATTGTACAAAAAATTCTCCAACAAAAAATATTATAAACAGAACAATCTCAATCTCAATCCATCAAACATGCGTGGCTGCCTCTGTGCCCTAGCTGTCCAGCGTTTTATAGATAAAGTGATTACATATTCCCTTCCAAAGTTTGGTCTCAAAAATTTTTTTCACCCATTGAATGCATAAATTATAAGTTACACCTAAATTTAATTTGCTGAACAAAAAAGAATCCTCTCAAAGAGTTAGAAACCTAAATGATCATATCGCTCAACATTAACACAATTTTAAAATAGCTCTTCTTTCTTGCAAATGTAACTGGTTAGGGGTGCCTGGAACTTGAAACTTCAAATATTCG
Organism: Anacardium occidentale; assembly: GCA_026122585.1. Lineage (NCBI taxonomy): Eukaryota > Viridiplantae > Streptophyta > Magnoliopsida > Sapindales > Anacardiaceae > Anacardium > Anacardium occidentale. The sequence continues at coordinate 1,028,664 of JAJEJH010000015.1, read as the reverse complement.
ATTATTGGTTCTAATTACTATCATAATTGACCTTTTTTTGGTAGGTTTCAATTCCAGTTAGGGTGAAACAAATATGATCCAATTCTAATTCCACCCGCTAAGGAACTGGAACCAATCCTCGAACCAACTTAAATTCAAAGTTTATGTACTTGATCAAATACCTGAGCCAATTTATTTTTATCAACTCCATTGAATCAAAACAATATCATTTTTTTAAACAAAAAAATTATGTCTTTTTTATTCAACTACTTAAAAACAAAAACAAAAAAAAACTATCCGCTCTCACCCCTAAATTCATTCGAATTTGATGGCTTGTAAACCTAATTTAGAAGAAAAAAAAATAAAGCTCAATCATCTATAGAAGAAATTTGACGTCCCACTCATAGTCTCGCCCTTAAAAATCCATTCGAATTTTCTTCAATCCCCTAAAATCAAATTCCTCACCTTTTTCATCACTAAAATCATTTGTAAATTCTTCTGCTCTTACCCAAAATTTCAACGACCATAGAGGAAAATCACATTTACGACTTTACTAGCAAGTTACAAAGTGTCACTTGAATAGACTATTCATCATGGGCATCTCGCTTCTCCCTTTCATTTTATTATTCTAAATATTAGGTTCGCTTTGACTCAATGGTTCACAATATTATGCATTATTTAGAAGAACGATGTCATCTAGTCAAGATAAATCTATAGAGATGCATAAGATTCCCTGAACGTGTAAATAAAATACAATGGCTACTTCTGAACAATCTGCCAAGTCTGATGTGTGAATTCCATTTGTGAAAAATTTATGAATGAGAACCAATAAGACTGAATGCATGCACGAAGTGTATGTATTACACAAAAGTGTTGGTATACAATGTTGTAATGATTTTTTGTGGTATGAAAGCATTTGACATGTTGTAAACAAAAACAAGAGAATATAGATTAAAAAAAAAAAGAGAGAGAGAGAAATTTTTGCAGTTGTTGAGACCAATAACGAAGAATAAGGAGGGGATAGCAGTGATCTAGCACTTGGAAATTTAATCAAGAGCATGTTAGGACTATTTACGCTAGCTAAAATAACACTTGTTGATAAACAACCATTTTCATTGGCAGCGAGGGAAGGTTTTGGATTGTACGAAGATCTTTATGAGTGAGAAGTTATGCAAAAATTGAGATATTTGAAGTCTAAAAGTGCTCTCACCACCAATACATGGAATTTCATTCAAAAACTAAATTAAATTTATGCTTTACTGTTCACTTTATTAATGAGAATTGTGTTTCACACTGAAGTATACTTGATTTTGTGACCTTTAATTGTCATAAGGGTAAGAAGATAGGGAAATTGGTAGATAAATACATTCTTGAATAGGCTTATTGAAAATCAAATGTCTATATTTCAAATTTGATTATGAAGGATGGTCTAAGTGAGGAGAAAGATTTCATTAATCGAATACTTAATTTAGCTAAGTATGTGAGGAGTTCTCTCGCTAAAGCCCAAATTATTTTTAAAAATGTGTTAAAGAAGAGAGGATATCATACAAAGGTGTTATGTGTTTTGATGTTTCGACTACATGGAACTCCATTTATCTCACGTTAGATATTACCATAAAATTCAAGAAAGCATTTCAAAAATAGGAAGATAAGAACACAACATATTATATTGAATTTTCAAATGAAACTCCTTTTAGCCTAGGGTTGGGAATATACAACTATGTTCACTAAATTCCTTTAAAATTTTATAAATCTACAAAAAGGGATATTTGGCTTGACATATGTGACTTTTAATTCTTATTTCTAGAGATAGTTGGTATTGTCACATATTTACTTGCTTGGGAGAAAGACCCTAATCCTTTTATGCACAACATGACTAGGAAAATGAGAGAGGAGTTTGAATAAAAATAACGCACCAGTGTTGAATGTCATGGTTTTAGATCCTTGATATACGCTCAAATATGTGAGATTTTGTTTCAAAACACTTTATAAAAATAACTTGTGAAAACTTGAGAATTTATTTGGGAACCTCAAAAATGTGTTAAAATGTATGTTTGAATTTTATGAGCAAGTTTCATCAAGTATGCAAGAAGGTGACGCGTCAATTTCCTCTTAGGTCATGGTTGTTACTGATCGATTTAGCACTATTGGTTGTGAGGATGATGTTGACTTGGAAACAATCAGGCATGCATTCTTAATGGAAATGAAAGAAGAAGGACAAGGTTGAAATCGAATAGAGTTATATCGGTATCTTAAGAAAGCTTGTGAAGATGGTCTAAGTGATATCGATATCTTAGGCCGCTAGAAAAAATGTATAAAATTTAAAGTTTTCGCCCTTATGCTAATCGAATATTATCTGGGGGATTTAATTTGTATTGATTATATAATAACCCTAATATCAATCTATACTATTCTTAGTTAATTTCTATATAACTTATATTATTAAATGCATTTAAATAACCAATAGAATTTCTTGCATTTATTTCGCATAAATGAGTCGATTAGCCTGAAAATGTTAACTACAGATTGTAAATAAATGCCACTAACTTATATCTATGCTAACATATCCGTCTAACTTATTTCCATGAGTCAAACAAATTCTCTTGTTCAATGTTCCTAATAAAAAGCGCTTCGATAAGCAACCTAATTTCTAGTCAACTATATTAAGTGGCTCGATCTACTCATATTTTGTTCCTTCTGATGATGAAGGTTCATACTCAGCTCATTTTTGTTGTATTTATAAATTTTTGTCGATTTTGAAAATGACAAATCGTATAATTATTTAATAGATCTAACAGTTCTTGCTACATTTTCAAGATGACAGGATGCTGGGAAGGTTGAATAACGAAATCCACATGAGTGTATTTTTGATGGTTCTACACAGAAATTTCTTGGATTTGAAGCTCTTTAACCTCATTAAATTTTTTTTTTCATTTAGCAAATTGTATATGTAAATGTTAAGATGTTGACCCTATTGTTCTTCTTCTTCAATTAATCCCTGTTGTAGTGTAAAATGAATGTAGAAATGGGTTGTAGGATCCGACTTTGTTTTTGTTCTTGGTGTTCTCATTTTCTGAACTTGCTAGTTGGTTTGTATATTTCTTTCGGAGCATGATGGGTTATAAGCTGTTGAATTGGCAGAAAATAATATAAGGGTGAAAATTGAACTTCAATTAGTCACTTTTGTAGTGTCAAATGAATGTGAAAGTGGGATGTAGGATCTTACTTTGTTTTTATTTTTTGGTGTTTTCAATTTCTTTGTTGCGGTACTGATTGGCTTGTATATTTATTTTAGAGGTTGATGGATTCAAGCTGATGAATTGGAAGAAATTTATAAAAAAAAAAGTGAAGATTGAACAGTGAACAATGCTAACATGGGAGTTATTTGAATTGAAAGAGAGTGAAAATTAAAAAAAAAAAAAAAAAAAAAAGATGAATGGAACAAAAATTGGAATCGGTCCTAGTCGGTTTCAATTTCAGTTTATTTCTAGGAATCATTTGTTTTTTAATTCCTATTTCAGTACATTATTTTCAATAAATTTGAATTTGGGTGAATGTTATAAATTTTCAAACCTATAAAAAAGTCAAACTGTTGTGTTTGACAATTTTGTTGGGTTGTATAATAATTTTAATGAATTTATGTTCGAGTTTGGATACTTAGTGGTTGTAATGGCCAAGGTTTCCAAACATAAGTTGTTAAAACTAAATTACATGTTTCTAAACCCGTAAAAAAATCAAACTGTTATGTTTAAAACATTAAAGTGAGATTGTAATACCCATTCATTTTAAATTTTCAAAAATTTTGGATGGTAAAATAACTAGTTTACTATTATAATGTTACTTTTTTTTTTTTAACAAAAATAAGTTTTAAGTGAGAAAGTATAATTTATACATCTAGTAGGTGAAAAAATTTTAAGACCAAAACTTGGGTGGGAAAATGTAAATCATTAAATCACTCATTTTATATAATATTACATGAAAGAGAAAGTGATGACTTTAGCCTTACTTCATGTGGGAAGACATGCAAGGATTTGAAAGATTATATAGACAGTGATAAAGACTTGTTGCTTTCGATTGTTTGATCATGTGAAAGCACCTAGGTGGTGGGGACTCAAATCTATAATATATATTCTCCCTTTCTCTTTCTCTTGATGAAATTAAGAGTATTTGATTTTTGTAGACCAAAAAGCAAAAAGATTAGTAGCTGAAGAGACAGTTTGAAGAATTATAAGTTGTGCATTGAACCATGCCCTGATACGTCTCAATTTGAAGGAAGCCAATTCAATTACAAAGGCAATAAAACATTTTTCCAGATTTTTCCTAACAAACGGGCAAAATCATTGTCGTCTAAAAGCTTCCATCAAATCTACCCATCTATCTACAACGTGCCCTCAATATACAGATATATTTTATCCATATTATACTACCTACTAACCCCACCAAATATTATGCCTTTGATTCTTCGTTATTCTTCTCAAGGCTTAATTTATTTTTCTCTCATATCATTCCCAACTGTCACAATTATTATCCATCCATCCCTGGTCGATATGCCTCTTCCACTTGTTCTAACTTTGTTATGTATTATACTTTTTTGAGCTTCTCTTAATTGTGTTTATTTACATAATAATAAATATTGTGCCGTCAAATTAAATACTTTGTAGACCACAAGGACTTTGTCTAGTAATAAAGGTACGGGTCATCCAAAGTAGTGATTTGGGTTTAAACTACAGTAAAACTAATAACCATTAATTTATTTAGTCTGTGATTGCAAGTATAGGTATTAACTAAAATGGGTAAGGGTTCTCGAATCATCCAAAAAAAAAAAAAACTAAGGACTTCGTAGTAATCCTCAAAATATAATCAAAGACAACAATCAAATGACAATATAGCAATTTGAATTTGGATTCAAATAAGGGGGATGCCCACAACATTACTACTCTTCGGAGGCTTCTTTTTTCCAAATCTATAAGGCATGTGACCACTATGTATTATTTTAATTGAAGATTACATAATTCACGATCATGCAAATGCATATGCACATCTACGTACTCACTAATCTTGAAGTTTTGATTACCAAAAAAGGTTCATCCATAAGGCATACACTATTGTTTGTGCTATGTAAGCTCATGTCTAGTACACAACATGTATCCATATATTACGCCAACATACAAGTCATAAATTTAACATGTGTAAATTATCACCTCTTTATGGTGAGGTCACTTGACACAATGATAGTACTTTCACCATTACTTATGCCCTCGATCAGAATAATGTCAAACCTACAAACATTTTTTGGAAATGCCACCTTATAAGTACATAGAAAAAACACAATCAGTTATTTGAATCCTTCAACTCAATTCTATTATTTTAAGGGCATATTTATTGTCCAAACATATTCATAAATACACACATGCATAAATATGAATATGCATAATTAATAGAAAATTGTCTTTTATTAATATACAAATAATTACACTTTACACAAAATATGAATCTGCTAAATGGCATAGCAATCTTCCACTCCAACTATAGCCAGTCAATGATATGTCTAATCTCATACCTGGTTACGTGTTTGTCATGCTTTTATTACAATAGAGGCTTTGTCAGTAGGTCAACCAAGTTGTGTTTTGTATCAACCTTCATGATCTACACATTTCCATGTTAAATAATCTCTTAAATAAGGTAAAACATTCTAAAAATATGTTTCGACTTCTAGGTGAGACCATAATTCCTTTGCTTGAGATATGGTTCAATTGTTGTCACAATGAAGCTCAATCAGATTTACAATACTAGGAACCACTACAAGTTCAATAATGAACTTCTTTATCTAAGCAACTTTCTTTGCTACTTTAGCAAGAGAGATTATAGACATCTAATTTTGACTTAACTAAGTTTTCCGTAATAATGATAGCCAATAGGTTTTCATATAGGAAGATTGTTCCTAAGGTGTTGTTTGGGTGGCATTGTCTAATCACTAGATCAATGTGTTGATGGCATTGGTTAGGCCACCAATGGTGTTATTTAATTGTGTTAGTGTATCAAATGTTGCTAGTCATACTTCAAATGTGAGGGTAAGTTAACTTTTAGCAATGTGTTTATATTGTTTTCTAAGAAGGACACTATGACTTATATCCACAACCATCTAATCAATCAAGATTTTCTTTAATCTTCTTCTGTGTGAATTCTTGAGAATGATGCCTCAAGTGCAGTCTACAAAAGGACAAATAAGAAATTTCTTAAGTTTTCTTACATAAGAAGTCATGAGATGAGCACTTTGTCAAAGATTGATGAAAGGTATGCGTATTTGCTATAAATCTAGCAAAAGCATTTTCAAGGGTCCTTCCTTTAGTGCCAAAATGTTAATAGAAAATTTACACCAACAAGAGGTGTAATCTTACTCAAAGATGAAAATAAGTGTGTGATTATGTGTAATCTATCATAAGTAAGCAAGATTAATAGAACAATATTTTTAAATGGTTTGACCCATTGTTTGGGAGTCAACATTCATTATTACTTTATTGAGTCTCTTTTGTCAAAGTTTGACAAAACAACTATAAAATATGAAAAATAAGCTCTTGAAGGTGTTACCAAATATATAAAAGATATGTTCTAAATCCTACTCCATTAAATCTAGTTGTTTGAAAGGAAGTTGTCAATTATGTTATGCTGATGAAATAAGAGAGAATGATGACATGGTCATTATCGTGTATATACTAGAGGTAAGAATAAAAAATAATTAAACACTTTACGATACTATTATAATTCTTCCTTTCTATTATTTTTGGATAAATAACTGTTTATCTACATTAAACTTAATATGCACATAGATAACGTGATTAGTCATTATATATTATTTGTATAATTAATCATTTTTTTAAGTATTATTTTTGTGAATTTAACTAAACGCGATTTAGCCACATAATATATCTTAATATATTTCACACGTACAGATGGTTCCAAAACAAACAGTATGTCGTGATGCTATGTGTAATGCTAATAAAAGGGGTGTACTTTCTGGTTGGGGTATTAGATATAGCACACGCCCAAAATCAAAAATTGTCACCTTATAATTTGACGAAGGGAGGTATGTAAGAAGACGAGAAGGGGTCGAATTGAGGGTGATAATTTACGTGCAAGATGGAGAAGCTGACATAAATTCCATGCAGAAACGATTCCTCGGTTCTTGCAGAAAACATGTATACGTATGGATGTGTATATTTTTTCTCTTGACTACATTTGACTATGTTATTATAGAGAGAGAGAGAGAGAGAGAGAGAGAGAGAGACTCGATCATGATTTGATATAAAGAAATTTTGTCATTACCTATTTGGACAGAGCACCTACGCAGGCCATTCGCAGGATATCCCATCACCTCGCATCATTGCCATGTATTCCTGTCAACGTATATAGCTTATAGAGTGAGAGTTTTTATTTCCTTTTCAATAACTATAACTGTTTTTATATAAGAAATTAAGAATCTCTAATTTTCTTTTAAATTTCAACTAACTATTTGTATATATTTCTTAAAAATAAATTTTGAGAAAAATTAGTTAAATTAATCTGATTTTGAATATCTTAAACCAAATTGATTTAAATTTTAAGTGTCAAACAAAAATAACTCTAATTTTATATGCATGTTAACACTATTTATATACGATTTGTACATATGAATAATACATTATACACGTAAATAGAGTATTACATATGGTCAATAAGCATAAACAATATACTAGACAGGATAACTGTATTAATATAGGTAAAAAATTGAAGCCATTTTTGTTTTACATATAAAAATTAAGTTAATTTTGTTTAAAATATTTAAAATTAGATTGATTTAATTAATTTCCCATTCTTTGAAATATTTTATATAATTTACTCTATATATATTCTTTGAAAATATTAGTGATTACTTGAAATAATTCTAAAAATAATATATGTGCCATTACTTATATTTGCATAAAATATGTTATATAAATTTTTTTCAAAAATTTATTTCAAATTATTATATTTGAAAAAAAAAAAGAGCAAAGAGAATTACTTAATCCTCCTTAGCTTTCAAAAAATTTCTGTAAAATATATGTTAAATATTTTTTTTAATTTGACATTTTTATATTTTATTGTCATTCTATTTTGACTCCTTAGTATTTTATTATTATTTTAGTTTTATTCTTTGTATTTTATTTCCGATTTCATCCTTATTTTAAGACTAAGCACTAAAAATCTATTTTGAAAGAGAACAATTATTTATCACTTCAATTATGTAAAAATGATAAGTTATTATTATTTTTAAAATTAAAAACGACAAATTTTTGTCTTTTATTTAATATTTTTATTAATTTTAACTATAAAAGTGCATGAAAGAAATTTTTAAAAAATATATATTTATTAAAATTATGATAATTCACAGCTTCTTTTGTCTTCTCCTTTAACAGCTCTTCTTTGTCCATTATCTCATGGAATCTCATCTTTTTCCACAACTCTCTCGGATGCAACATCATCATCTTTTCGGTTCACTTCTTCTTTGGAAGCAATTCCAATCTAATCGATTTTTAAACTAAATTTTTGTTTTAATTGAATGCCGAGAAGGGATTCTTGTTTGATTAAATATATGATATATTAGTTTGTTTAATTGAATATTATATTAAGACTTTTAATCGTTAAAAGGTTTGTGGTGAACATGTTTATAAAAAGAACGTGAATTGTCAAAACAAAATTAATTATGATCATAATCGATATTTAAACTAAGTTTTTGTTTTAATTAAACGATTAATGTTAAATAGATATAAAATAACAATTACATTACTTTCTTTTTTTTTATTTATAAATTTATTTTATTTAAAAAATATAATTTATCATTTTTTTAAATCGATAATTAATTATTTTAATATAGTTTAATATAATTTTTTTCTAATATATAAAAAATTTATAAAACAAGAAAAATAAATAAAAGTTTAATAATAAGAAAGAAAGATTTGAGAGTGGCAGGCAGTCACGGTTGAATAAAAACAGCGGCGCGAAAACCACTTCCTGAAACCAGAGTCTTTTCATTTTCAACAAAACACCGCTTCTTTCGTGACGGATAGACATTGACATATTTTATTAATATAAAATTATTTCTTCCATTATATTTTCTGCCCTGAAATTAATTCAATAATATTATATTTTATAATCTTACTTATATAAATTAATGTATTTTGATATAATTAAATAATTCAATTAAATCATTTATTTATATTAAGCCAATAAAAAAATAATAAATATATTAAAATAAAATAATGAAATAAACATCATCATATATAATTAGTCTGATAAAAGACAAATTATGAAAAAAAATGAGTGGCCATAATTTACTTAATATTTGATATAATGATTCAAATAGTTATCATTTGAAATGATAAGAGACTTTTGTAGTAAGTTATCTTTTTCGACATATTTTATTTGGTTTAATAAATAATTAAAAATTATTTATAATTTTTATTATCATACTTAATGTTCTTTAAGAATTAAATTATTATATTAATAATCTTAATTTTATTATAATTTTATTCATATTTAATAAATTTAATTTAATATATTAAATGCATATAAATCAAATGATAATATAGTAATCTTTTGTTACATTTAACTAAACACAATAATATGTTTTTGTGTTAATAAAATATTCCATGAACCAAATGTATCATTTAGGATATCTGGTTCAAAGTAATATTTGATTATCCCGATAATTTATTTTTATTATTTATATTACCTTTTTAAGTTTGTCGAATAATAAAACTTTTTTGCTAATCTTTAATCATTAAAAATGATGTGGTAGATAATTTAGAAAATAATCGGACTACCACTTTCATTTTAGTTATTAAAATATTGTTAAAGTAATTTTAGTTTTATTATAACTTTTGGAACAAAAATGTACTTGTTTTTAATTAAAATAACAAGTAATAGAAAAATATTTTAGAAAAAAATATTGACAATAAAATGATTATTTTAAAAATTAATTAATTAATTAATATTATAATTTGATAATATAAAAAATATCCTAATACATTTTAATACAAAGAATATTTTATAAAATATATAGAGCAAAATAATAATAATCATTTACAATTTATTTTATCACTGAAATTCTGAAAATGCCTATTAAATTAATGTTTTTATGTCAATTATTTTTAAAATTTCTCACCTTATTATGTGAGTTTCTTATTTTAATATTTCCAAACCAAGGAGTTATTTTTATTTTACTTTTTATTTTATTGTAATTTTAATTTCAGCTTCTAATATTTCATTCATAATTGACTTGGGCCTTGTTGGCAATTTATCATCTTATCTTAAAATGGATTTATTGTCATAAGGTAATTAATTAACTTTAATAAACAATTTTTCCTAATTAACAAGTTTGGCAACTAAAAATGAAAGCTTCTTCAAGTAGAATTAATGGTTTTTTGGGTAAAATGTGAAATTAAATACAATAATTAATCATGATTAAGATGGTAATTATAGTTTCTTTGAACCTAAACAAGATTCCAAACAACTTGAACAAAATAAGGGCCTAGAGAGAGAGTGGCCTATGCTACCAATTTTTCATATCACATCCAGCCTGTAAATTCCAAATTCATATATGTGGACAATAAGCTTTGAAGTAGACAAAATGTCTAAAAAATTAATGATTATTTTTGCTAAGCCATGATTTAATATATAATACTAAAAGGGGAAATTAATTATATAGTGGATTTGGGCTTCTTCATCATGATTCTATTTGGGATTTAGCCCCATCCCCATGTGTTTTTGTACTCTTAAAATTGACTTGAAACACCCCAACTTTCATGGTTCCAATTGATGACTTTGGACAAGATTGAGATTTGGAGTTTGCTTTTATTTTAGATAAGGATTTAGGTATCCAAAATAATCGTATTTCTTTGTCTCCAAAAGAAGTATCAAATAATAAAGTTATTAATTGGGGAGACAGTATCAGATTCCTAACTTTGAACTTCAGACTTCTATGGCCTTTCCTTGTGTGTATTCTTTTTTTTTTTTTTTAATGTCAGTTGATTTCATAAGAGGCTTTGGATGGTGAACAAAGTTCCAATGGGCTCAAAGCTTTTGGGTCCTCAGAACCATCTCCTTTTGGGTATTGAAATAAATTAAGCTCAACAATGAAAAATTTTAAGTGGGTCGGGTCAAAAACCCCACCTATGTTCATAAGGTAATGTAACTGTAAAATACATGATTTACTTTTGTACATTCTTATACCAAATACCCATTTCAACTTCTTCGTAAGCTTGCAAGAGTCAGAGGTACCTATGTAAGGCATACACGATTTGGTTTGATACTGTTTAAAAACTATTTCAAACTAAATTGAAAAAAATGGTTTCAAAATACGGTTTAGTTTTATTTGGATTACGGTTTAAACTTATTAAAAACTATTCACTTTCAAATTTTTCATACTTTATAAATAATACTTGAAATAAATATAGAACTAAAATATAAATAAATTGACAAAATAAAATTTAAAAAAATGGTACATATAAGTACTTATCAAAAAATTCTATCAAATATATATATATACACCCTTTAAAAAAATACGATTTTCGATTTGATTCGATTGAAAAATCGTCTAAACTATAACTCAAATGATGAATATTATTTATAAAATGTTTCATTGAAAAGCATATCATTTTATAAATCAAATTATAACTTTTGAATAATTTGATTTGATTTTATGATTTACACATCAATAAGAGTAAAAATGTTGGAGCACTAAAAAAGTTCCTTCGTCCAAGTAGGTATTAAGAGGCTCCGACTTTTTTACGAGCATTGAGACCCGAGCTGGGCTTTTGACATCCTTAAATGTAAATTGTGATGGGTGGGTGGGTGACCATCCAAGGCAAAGCAAAGCTCGACATATGAATGTGAACAATTTGGCAAATAAAATAAAACAGCAAAATCAAGTGCAGCTATAAAAATAAGTAAGAAAATCAGCTTCTAGAGAGCTGAATGTAGTTCCCAAGAAACATGTTTTGATTTAATTTATCGATTTATTATTATACCTTCTAGAAACCACGTTTCAAGGAGACGTCAAAGCATAATTTGGGTTAAATAGAATACAAAAATATTTCAAAGTTGTACTTTTTCATTTCTTTTGAACAAGGGTTCATATAATAATTTTGCAAAGATAAATATATGCTATTTATAATATATAGAATATATATATAAACATGATATTTTCAAAGGTCTTAAATATTAAAATTCTTTTATATTTCAAATGACTATGTACTTGGAAAGGAGAAAACCCATTTATATTCAAAACTCCTTTAACCATCAATCTTGAGTCAATAGAATTGTAGAATCCTATGAGCAGACCAAGTCAGAAGAATATTTTCAATTATCTAGTCTTTCACATTCCTTGAGTATGCTCCCAGAAATGAGAATTTGGTCAACAAAACTTCATGATTTTGCATCCTTCATCGCAGAAATGTTTCTGCACACCCTTGAGGTTTAGCGAACTAACGGGGAGATCTATAGGTTTTAGAATAGAGTCCTTACACCTTATTGATTGTCTAATGTATGTGAAAAGTAACTACCCACAAGGGCAAAACAGGCAACATAATATTAAAATAAGTTTTATATATATATATATATAAGTTTGGGAATGAAGAACAGGATAAGAGTATAGTTGCAATTTTCTCACTTGAGGTTTACATAGTTAATATAGTAAATCATGTTTTTAACCTAAAACCTAACACCCTTCATAAATAGTCTTTAACACATGTGCAAAAATTGTACTTATGGTGTTACTCTTAATTGTTTCATTTTTTTTTAAATGTATTATATTACCTCTTGCTAAATACAATTAACAATATATTCTTATTACCCTTCTTGTTGGCTGTGAAAATTGCATTTATGTGTCGAACAACACTCTTTTTCTTCCAATGTCTTTTTCTTATTGTCCAATCTTTTCTCTCATTCAATCAAAAACAAATTTAAAATAAAACTTACCCACAATTCCAAAAAAGAAGAATGGAATATACTACAAATGGACTAGGTGTTGCCCTTCTTCCCCTCCTTCACCCATAATCGTTCCTCCTCAATCATTTCCTACAATCATTAAACATTTCCCTTTCGTCACTCTAATCAAAAACCATCATATCTTCTACCATCTTCCTCTATTTCTCACAATTTGCTTAACCTAAGCAAAAAGGAGAGTGCAAGTATGTCATAAAAGCCATAGGCTTAGAAGATGTAAAGTAATAGCAAAACACATTCGTGATATAAAAGGTAGAGGCAAATTCTTACTAGTAGAGATGCCATTAGACAATAAAAAGATAACACAAAATTTGAGAGAGGTCATTGGTAATAACTATATAAATAGTATGTAATGACCCAAGGGGTGATATTGCCATTTTAGAGAGTTTTAGGGGGTAGAAGAGTCATTTTAGAAGTCCTTTAGGGCTTAGTTGTAGTTTCTGCACATGTGGGGGTGGAAAATAGCGACACACGACTGTGTGCCTGCCCTTTTAGCCGTGTATATGTTTATTTCTTCAGTTGCGCAGTTCCCAACTTATTTCCAGTTTTTCTCTTCTTCTTCCTCAGCTCCAGTGAACCCTAGAGTTCCAGAGAGAGATCCCTCAGCAGCTCAGCTTCAGATTAGAGATCCAGAGGCTTCCAGAGAGAGAGATAGAGCTTCCATGGCACGAGGTAAGTGTTTTCCTTACCTCTTTCGCTGAGTTCACAGCCAGTTTGGCTGTTTCCAGTTTATGTGAGCTTTATGTGTGCTTATTTGAGTTATTTCCAACATACTTGAGCTTGATTTGATGCATGATTGGATGATTGAGTGGTTTCCATGATTTACATGCGTATATACTGTTTTCAGTTGATATATGCTTCATGTATGATGATTGGCGTGTTTGAGGTGATGATATGATGTTTATGGGCATGCTAGTAGCAGTTTTGAGCTTTTGTGTGTGTTGATTTTGGAGTGTGGAAGTGTTTGTGTGGGAATTTTTGGATTTCCAGACGTATTCTGTAGTTTCTGGGTCGAGCACATGACCGTGCGTCCCTGAGGCACGCCCGTGCGTCCTCATTTCTGCATGGGACACGGCCGTGCATGCTGACCGTGTGCGTCTAAAAACCCAGACACACGCCCGTGTGCTTTCCCCTAATTCCACATGCCCGTGTATGCTGAACACGGGAAGAAGAAGAAGGCAACCACACGCCCGTGCAGTGTGATACACGCCCGTGTGCCCCTTGTTGCACGCCTGTGTGTCGCACCACACGCCCGTGTGCCCAGCAAAATGTGAAAATATTCCAAAACCATGCACACCCAGCAGCACGAGGAGCACACGATCCCGTGTGCCTTGCCACACCCCCGTACGTCCCAGAACACAAGCCCGTGCACTTCAGAAATCAGCAGAAAATGGAATTAAAAGAGAATTAAGCCACTCTAAGCCAATTCTAAGCACACAGAATTCAAAAATGACATCAGAAATCAGCATTTCATGCATGATTATCAGCATTTAGCACGGCATGTCATATCAGATACTTTCAGACTGGATCCAAGGATCCAACAGCATGATTTTCAGATATACATATATGATTTTTCATATATCAGATAGGGGTGGATACGAGGGGGCGCTTGTGAGTTCGCACACCCGCTAGAGAGGGAAACCAACGTCCGCTAGAGAGGACATGGTCACTGACCAAGCTCGTTAGAGAGAGTGCTGGTTGTGTATCAATAGATTCATTAGGACTTTGAACTCACACGGCTAGGGTGCCGAATCTCTGTATTCATCAGTCTGGCCAGCACAACAGATATTTTCAGATATTTCAAAGATTTTTAGTACTTTCTGATACAGATTTTAGATATACTATACGAATATATTCAGGATCTTCGGATCACAGTTTTATTATCAGAAAGAGTTTTCAGAAAAGACAGTTTTTCAGAAAAACAAGCCTGAGGGCAAGTTTTTACAGTTTTTAGCATACATTTCATGTCATGTACAGTATCAGAACAGTAACAGAACAGAACAGAAATATAACAGAATTCAGTAAGAAATAATTCAGAAAATGGATATACTTCGGTGTATCAAGAGAATCAGAATAAGAAAACTGTCTGGTAGAATTTTCTACATGACGAGTCACGTAGTCAGTGATTGTTTGGACCTGCGAGTGTTGTGTTTGGAAACGCTTGCTGAGTGACTTCGTCACTCACTCCCCTCCCTGTTTCCTTTTGCAGGTCAGTAGTTCGAGGCTGAGCTGGAGCAAGACAACTGCGAGATTTTGGGGATGTGGCTTGGTGCAGCAGATAGCATGTTGGCTCGCATGCTTTAGTTTCTCATGTATATATATGTGTGTATTACATTATAGTATACACTGTATGATCAATTTATTTTCTATACATGAGTAGTCTGGGATTTCCACGCTTACATTTCAGTATATTTTAATACTGAATCATGTTTACAGTTTATTTTATTAAGAAAATTTTCAGACAGCAGCAGTTCTTTCCTGTAGAGATCCCCGTCTCAGGTATATTTTATTATTATATGTACAGTATTTTCTGCAGTGCACAGTAACCTGGGGTAGGGGTCGCTACATAATAAGAAATATGTCATTCTTTTCGATTATAACATTAACGTCGGTGGTATCATTTAATGTCTTCTTTATCAAAATCCTTTATTATTATTATTATTATTATTATTATTATTATTATTATTATTGTGTTGTATTTTTTTTCCAACAATAGTTTTTTTTTTTTTTTAAAGGTGAGGGAGGGAAGCGGATAAAATTTTAAAAAATACTAAAGTCATTTTTATTTTTTGTTTTTTTTAATTTTAGATGATGATTTTTTCATTTTATTATTGATTTTCCATTTATGCCATCAAGGGTTGAAAAAGTGTTTTTGGATCCCACCTTGGGTGGGGAAATACGAATCACTTGTCCGAAAACTTTTCAAAAAGCTAGTTAACTATAAGGGTGTATAAGTTTCATTCTAAAACTTTAGGTCTTTTAACAAAAACCTCAGTGGTTGTATGCCAAAAACCTCCCGCCAATTGCATAAACTTGTTTGTCTTGCCTACAACAATTGTTAAAAGGAAAGCACTATCCAGCTTTTCACAGAATTTGATGTCTCTTGAAAGCACTTTATCACTTGTATATTATATGAAGACTTATATTCTTTCTATTATTTATACATTAATACATTCCTCATAAAAGATAACATTATTTTTTTTATGGTTATATGATTCTATTACGATAGGATAAGTGTATAGTTTAGATACACATATGTCATCTTCTTGTATGAATATTTATTTATTGTATTGATAGTTGTCAGTACGTTTAAATTAGGTGTTAATTGTTTATTTTACGACTATGTATTATGATTTTTTATTTTATTTATCTAACATATTTACCTCTTTATACAGATCGTGAAACATAATAACAAGTTCAATCTAAAAACCGAAAAAGATTTCAACTTAATAGTTCAAGAGGAGCTTGAACTAAATCTTGAGCAAAATGCTTGGAAGATGAGCAAGATTTTTGTGTATGTTTTAGATTTGTGTAAAACTATTGTCAAGATTGTTTAGAAATTAGTTGAGTGAGCTTGTTAGCTTATTTATTTGAGTTAAATTTCTACTTGTACTTGGCATTTCGTTGAGTTTAGTGGATTTGAAATAACTACAATAGGTCTCATATGTTTATAGTCAAACCATGTCAAAACTCTTAGTGTCCTTTACTTTTTTTGTTGACTATTTGCTCCCACTAGTACTTTACAATTTGTGTGTAAGGGGATTTTAATTCAGGCATGATCTTGTTATATTGAAATTGTGCTCGAATTTTGTACATAACCAATCTATCATAAACTATCTCAAATTAGCATTAGAACGGATTTATGAATTTTTCTTATTTAGTAAACCTTTTCAGAGCTGGTTATAGCTTATTTCTTTATGTTCATTTGATTTTGTTGTGTTTATTTTTATTTATCTTATCTCTTTTCATAGTTTATGTTTGTTTTTATGAATTTCTTATGTTTCTTGCGAATAATGAGAAGAGTTAAAACTGTTGTTAAAGAAAAATATAAGTTTGTTAAGAATAACTCAAATCAGTTTTCTAGACCTAGAACTAATAAAAAATCTGCAAAATAAACTAATAGAAGAAACAAAGGTATCTAATGTAAGGAATGTGAAGGTTATGATTTCATTCAAGCTGAATGTGCATACACTCTTAAGAATTTGATTTATGATTTAGTGCAATTTGAAAAATAGCCCACATTGCAAACTATTTTTCTAAAATTCATCAATTCAAATCGAATTGTTATAAACTAAATCGTTTTAATTCGATTTTATAGATTAAACCGAATTATACACATCTCTAAAAGGTAGGAAAAAAAAAATCTGTCAAGTCATGGAAAGAAATATGATATCAAAGATTTAGATTTTAGTTGATTTTTTGTTTGATAAGTTTTTCAATTGAATTGATGAAAAGTTTTTAAATAAAATAAAAATCCTATTTACTTTCCTATAAATATATATAGGGTTAGAACTTTTCAATGGGATTGAATCAATGTTTATTAATGAAATTAAAAGATGGATAAAATTTTTCAAAATTAAAAGATAGAGTTAAAAAAGATTATTTCATCAAAGTGGGGGGTGAGAAATAGCTATTTGACCTTAAAATTAATATGAAAGTTTTATGGGAAGTGGGGTGGTCATGGTCTTGGATAGCTGCATTGCACAAAGGCTTAAGCTTTTTTATTTGAATCAGAGCCATTCAAATTAGAATTCAAACCCGAAAAAATATATATATATAAATTCCTAGTTGCGAAGGTTGGCACCACATGTCTATTTTGACTGTTTTGCTCAAGTACATTATTGATCAAATAGAATTAGATTCTTTTGATCTTCAGCTCCGCCTTTGGAAATTTCATCCCTTCTTCCGTCTGATTTTGGTTGCGGGCCTCGTGAGGAGAAAAAAAAAAAGTTGTTAAATTATTGGTGGAAATTAATTAAGCTTGATTAATCATGCCCATAATTAATGTTTTTGAGGTTAAAACTATTATTAAGGAAATTACAATTTCCACATTTATCTACACGAAAAGGCGAAAGAACTTGTTGCCACCCATAGTTTGAGGTGGAGACAAATCTCACCCTCTAATTTTTAAAAACCCAAATTTTTACCCTTTGACCAAATGTAATATTAAATATAATAATAAACAGTAACTATTTAGGGATAATTTCATCGTTTTGAGATTATAATTTTATAAAATAAATTTTATGTAAATATAAAAAAATTTAAAATCTTAAAAAAAAACCAACCAACCACTATTATCGGTTCCAACGGCAGTGATCAACACTAACAAAACTAGGTGACTTTTTTCGATCATCTAGTTTTAGGGGGGGCCAGATCTAGTCTCCCCATTCGGTGGAGGCAGCTCCAGTTTAGGTGAAAATGGCCAGATCTGACTACCTCTGCTAAAAAAATCAGTGAAAAATATTCGAAAATGGTCGACCTTGGTCCCACTAATCGTTTTTGACCTTTCTTTCTGGTGGTCATCTCCTCCAAAACTGATCGCATTCATCGAACGAGGAGACTAGATCTGGCCTCTCTTAGAATCGGACGATTGAAAATAATCACTTGACTCTATTATGACAATTATCGACACTAACGACAGTGTCTGTTTTCCTTTTTTTTTAATTTTAAATATATTTAAAAAAAATTTTAAAATATTTATATTAAAAATTATTTTATAATTTTATTATAAATTTTTAATTTTATAATAATATTTTAATTATTTTAATATAAAAATTATAAAAAATACCTTCAAAATGAGAGACGAAGTTTTGAAATCTTGAGGGTACACTTTGTACCCGTCACAAACTATAGGTGGGCACAAGTCTTTTGGCACTTGTGCCCACACGAAACACATTGCCAAAGCAAAATCCAACACACACACACACTTTGGAGCCTTCTAGGTCCACGTGCCAGCTCTTCAGTGGCGACATCTCTTGCGTCATCGCGACAAATTTCTTGCACCAAAATCTAATCGCAAGATGGTGGTTTCTTAAGTTACTACGTGGCGGCGTTTAACTCCCTTGATATATTTAATGAACTGTTACCTCGAACCACACTGGAGAATCTCTTTACGATCGGACGGAGAAGCTGCTTAAGCTTCACTTGACGTCGTGACCCACACACTTTCTCTTCTTTTCTTTCTTTTAAATTTCTGATTTCTCTCGTACAGCTCTTCATTCACGCGTTTCGTTATGGGCTTCAATTCATGTCTTCAAAAATTGCGGGGATGGCTTCTTCTTCTTCTTCTCCTTCTCTTTGTGGCTCCTCCGTTTACGGCAGCTCAGGCCAGTTCCGACCCGCAAGCTGATCCGTATGCGAACATGACGTTCAGTCCCTCCTTGGCGATAATTATTGTGGTCCTGATCGCGGCGCTTTTCTTCATGGGGTTTTTCTCCATATATATTCGCTTCTCGAATGATGCCGACGGTGCCAGCGTAAGTGGGGTTACTGGAGGCCAGCAATCCCGGCGTGGTGCAGCGCGTGGGCTTGATGCTTCCGTGATCGAGACTTTCCCGACGTTCGTTTATGCGGAAGTCAAGGCGTTGAAGATTGGGAAAGGGGCGCTTGAGTGTGCTGTGTGCTTGAGTGAGTTTGAAGACGACGAAAGGCTGCGTTTAATTCCCAAATGCGATCACGTCTTTCACCCTGAGTGTATTGATGCGTGGCTCGGTTCTCACACCACGTGTCCGGTTTGTCGCGCCAATTTAGTCCCGCAACCTGGCGAGCCAGTCCCTCAAGTTGGTGAGTTACAGTCGAACAACGAACCAGACCTGGAGGCTCAAAACGACGTCATATCTTCGGGACAAGGAGAGCGCAACGGAACCGGAGAAACACCACTTACACAAGCGCGGGAACCAGAAGTCATTAGCATTAGCCGGATGTTAAACAGGAACCGTACACGTGGCTCTAGATCTAACAGACCACGTAAGTTTCCGCGGTCACATTCTACGGGGCATTCCCTTGTGCAACCGGGTGAAAACACGGAGCGGTTTACTTTAAGACTACCGGTTGATGTGAGGAAACAGATACTGAACCGGGAGCTTCACCGAGCTAACAGCTTGGTGAATTTGCCGCGAGAGAGTAGTTCGAGGAGAGGGTATCGAGGTGGAGGGGGTGAAGGGAGTAGCAGAGGGAGGAACAACCGGTGGATTGACTGGATGGACAGGTCCTTTAAATCGGACCGGTGGCTGTTTAGTATGGCGGCACCTTTTTTCTCCAGAGCATCTTCAGTGAAGTCAACAAAAGTGGCGGCGAAGGACGAAAATGCAAGTATCCACAGGCCGGAGGATTCGGGAGCTCAACCCAGTCGGTCACCGATTTAATGGTCCATTCCTATTTACGCAGATTCTTTGAGTTGTCCATTCAATATAAAATTATTTTTTTAATTTGTAATTTGATTTGTAAGATCAGTGTACGTAAAATGAAGTAAGGAAAAAAAATTAATTTTAAAAATCATAAACAGTAAATTCCTCTCTATTGCGCTTGCCCCTCGTTGCCATGTTCCATTTTGGAAATTGGCCGAACGGCTTATTTCCATCTCGGGTTTTTCTTAATAACAAACTTTTAGATAAAATTTTTTTACAAAATTAAATAACTATTTATCAATTAAAAATAATATCAATTTAATTGAATAAATAATATTTATATTTTTTTGAATAAATAATATAAAAAATAGTAAAATTAATTTATAAAAATAATTAAAATATAAAATTATATTAAATTAATAATAATTTATATTAAATTAATAAAAAAAATTTTAAACTTATAAAAAAATAAAATGAAATTTAAAAAAAGGGTAGTCACCTGGTTTGTGCAATCAGTTAAGTGATATCTTTCTTAAATTGAAGTAGGTACCTTTTAGTCTAATACTTCTTTTTTAGGAACTGTTTGAAAGTGGAAGCATAGGAGCTAACAGAGTGTGGTTCAAGCATTAGAAAGAAGCTAAGGCAAGCTTGACAATTTGGTGTAGGCAGAGGTTGCTAGATTTGATAACATCTATCACATATAGTCTCTTTCGTCATTAAAGTGATCATATCTTGTCGTCAATCGAATCAGATAATCATTGTTAACCACTTGATCAAATTTATAGGTGATGACCCTTTTTTTTTTTTTGTTGATTTTATTTATTATTTTTATTAATTTTTTAAAAACTTTTAAATGTTTTATTATTACGTTAATTATTTTATATTTTAATATTAATATTATTTATTTTTAATGAAGGGTATTTTAGTTATTTTATAAAAAAATTAAAAAATTTGATTCATGAATAAGTATTTGACTTTTAAAAATTTTTAAATAAAAAATTATTATTTAGAAAACCTTGGGTGGGGATAATTAGGCGACATTGAATAGTTGGTTTGCCTCTTAAGTTCCTTGAAAGCAATCAAAGTTGAAGATGCACTCTAATTATATAAATTATCCTATCACTTATTTGATGCCACAAAATCCTCAACTGTTCCAATATTCTAATTAAGTAAATAACATTTTTCCACCGATTTTAAACTCAAAATTAATCATTATTTCACTAATCTCATTTTTATCATGAACTTTGACTTCGATCATTCTTTCTTTTGTGATGATCTGATTTATTATCAATGATTCTTTTGTTCAAACAAATCGTTGATGACTCAATCAAGTAAAAGTTATTTTCAATAATAAATTGAAATCATGATAAAATAAAAGTGATAAAGTCTAATAATTCGTACTAAAAAAAGGGAGAAAGATAGGTTGGTATAGTGGAATGGGTTGTTGAAGAAAAAGGAGATAGTGGGGTCAACCCAAAACATAAATAGAAGGGACTAAGGGTAAAAAAAAAAAAACACATAAATAAGAGAGTTGTTATACAATTCAGATACTTCAATTTTTTTTTTAATAATTTATAATAATTTTAAAAAATAAAATAATAGAATTAAATGATAATTTCACATCTTGACAATATATCAGATTTTTTTTATTAATATAGTTTAATTTTATATAAAAAATTATTATTTATACAACCGAAGAATGAAAAGATGATTTTGAAAATTTGCTTATTTTATAATATAATTTGTATGCGACATATATAATAATATTATTTTATTGTACCATTCGTCTATATATACATCCGGAAGAGTATATAATTTAAGTCATATATATATATATTATTGATTCCATAAAATCTAAGCAAGAAAATGAAATTCCATACACATGCCACAAAAGCACCATAATATTCTTAGTAATATTTGAAGGCGAAATTTCGTAGAAATAGTTCGTTGGCAAAGGTAATAGTTATATTAATAAAATTCAACGTATTAATTACAGACAGAATCTTATTCATTCAACTATAAGATTAAAAAATGTCACCAATAAAATTTTTTTTGATATTAAAAAAGATTAATATCAATATATAATTATTATTTTATAATTGAGATGTGTATCGTATTAATATTGATATTTAATAATTATAAATCGATATAAAAATTAATGTTAATTTTCAGAGGGTTCAACGTCAAAAAGGTAATTGAAAAAAGGGTATGATGGTGGAATACGAGGACAATAATAAATATTTTTGACACCCTTTAATATCTATGGTAAAGATATGTAAAAATATATATGTAAACACACAAGGTACGTACCACACTGTTATTTGGAAGCTCTATCAATATGATTTTTTACCTGAATGCCTTTTAAACTCCTCAAAATGTAGCTGGCTAGGACTCAACTCATCCACGTAGAATCACCAAGAAATCCACAAGTAGTGGTGAACTCATTGAGAGCACACATGGGTGCTGGCACATGTAATAGAATGAATGATATCATTTCAACCCTTAGACTTTTCGGTCATTACTGTTTGGTCCCTTAAGCTTTGACTTATTTCACTTAGTCTAACAATAAATGTTGCATTCATTTGAAATGAAACGGATTGGATTCAAATAAATTTTGAATAGAGAGCAAACTCACCGTTATAAAACAAAAAATACCTCGATATAATTCATTATATTTAATAAAATTAAAATTTTTTATTTTTTACAATTAATTTTTTATTATGTATGACTCATAAATTATCTATCATATTGACATTAAATCAAATATTGATTAATATATAATTAATCGACTCTCTCTTGAATTTATTATTTGATTTTGGGAGCCAATCCTATTAGGCCACAAACTGAATATATGCTCACAATCAAACATTCTTGCAAATAAATAAAAAAAAAGATGAATAAATTCATTAAAATAGAAATGGGGAAATTTCAATTACCCGATACCATATGTATGAGGCATACTTATTTTAAATTAGTTATAACAAAAATTAGCCCCTCCTATTTTAGTCACACATGCCTCTATAAATCATGTATGAACAAAATTTTATTTACCCCCCCATGTTTGACTTGTTTGCCTAACTAGCAAAATAAAAATTTCAATTACCCCTATTCGTGGAAAATACCATTTTACCCATACTATACTATGACAAATATCATTTAATTTCAAAACTTTATCTATTTTTACCATGCATGACTCACATGGGGGGAGTCATTCATGCATGGTGGAAAAAATTTGACACATGACTTTTTCATATCAGATTTATTGTTAATTAATTCTAACTATATTTAATCACAAAAATATTCATAAAACTCAATAAAAATATAATCAATTCACTCTATTTCACAAAAAAAAAAAAAAAAACCAAAAAACTTTTATTGCTACATACACGTCATCTTTGTTTTCAATGTTGACAAATGTAAAATTCTACACCCTAAGCAATAAGAGATGAAACAATTTACTAACATTTTTCTCACATTTTTACGTGAACACCAACATAATGCTTGACATTAAGAAAGAAGTATAGTATATACAATGACTGCTCTGTATATGTGTAAGTGTGGATTTGAATCAAACTGAGTCCAAACACCTTTGACTCAAGTTCGATTTGGATGAAAAATGGCTCAATTCGAGTTAGTTGAGTCAAAATTAAGGGTGATTCAAGTTTAATTTGAATGAATTCAGTTTAAGTTTAGTTTAGTTTCAATTTAAATTTATAATTTAAATCCATAAATCAGATTATGATTTAAATTTATAATTTATTAATAAAATGAAGTTGTTTTGTCTAATAATAGATAAAATTTATTAGATAAAATGACTTAGTTTTAATAATTTTTTCACATTATTTGAATTGAATCATAAATTAAATTCAAATCAAATAGAGTCATTCATTTGACTATGAGTCAAACTTTCTCTAATTTGAATTTGACTTGATTTCAAAAACAAATCAAACTCTTTAATTTAAATTTGAATCAAACTAAATTGAGTTAACAATTTGATTCTAACTTCATATAGGAGATTTATCTGAGTTTTGAAAGAGGGAAGACCCGCCTAAGTGAATTTGACAAAAAAGGGTAATTTCATTCTACCATAATCTAATGATGGGAAAGGCACAATAGTTTGATAGCAGCATATTTTGTGGGAGAAAGTGGCATTTTAATTTTATTTGTTTCTCTTCAAGATAATTATGAATATTGGTTTTATTTTCCTGGAGTACCTTAAAATCTTAAACATTGCATTCATGAGATCTTCTTCACTAAGACTAACCACACCACCCCCTCCGCGCCCCCAACACCCACACACCACACACACAAACCTATACAAGTTTCCCACAAGGCATTGAAACCTTCTTTGTTACGGGTGCTCTCCCAATACAATCCATGATTCTAAACAATTGGTTTGTTTGCAGGCTTACCCTTGCACATTCATGTTTCAACTAGTAACTCAAGTGCATATTTCCTTTGTGATAGAAATATGCCTTTGGCTTCATCAAGCTACTTTGAAACCCAAAAAGTATTTTCTTTTCAAATTCGGTTATCAGATACTTTTGTAAGTTAAAGATTTCTTTTTTGTTATTTTTTATGATTATCATATATTATAAACATAAATTATTAAGTTTTTTACTATTTCGTATCGATGTTATGTTATTGGGATAAAGTTATCTTTTAAGATAGCCATTATGAGTTTTAGTCAACATAATGAATAATAATCCAACATAATTCTTATGTGATTACATTATGATATCCATGTGATCTTCTTATAATGTCTCACATGTTGTCTTTGATTCTACTTCTCGGCAATAGCATGGGGCCTGAAACATTCTTTCTCTAAATGTTTGGACATCTCCAAAATAGTTAACTGTACTCTGGTGTTGATTCTGAGACATTGCTCTATTTTTCGTCCCTCTGATGTTGTGTTTTTGACAGTACTTTTTACCCGTGATCTACAGCCAAACCTTGTCCTTTCAAATCTTCAAGACAAGTTTGATATCTATTGCTTCCAAAATATGCCACCACCCTCTTTCTGTCTCGGCTTCTCTAGCCTCCATTCCCACTTAGTAGATAAGGCTTTAAAATCAACCATAGGCTTCTCACTCAATTGATTCGACCCCATTTCACAGAAAACATACGCAATAGGCTGTCACGCAGCATAAGACAAAATTCTTCACCGAGATTTTTGGTTTTGAAGCTGGGGTCAACAAGATAAGATGTGGTATGTCGCCTCATTATTTGTTCTTTACATGGGCACATCATCTAGATGACTTGATTCTGAATCTTGGGTCCCAAGGACTCTGCTCTGACCATATGCAGAATGTTAGCTTGGGATTTTTTTTGTTCAAGCAACTACTTCTGCCTTCTATAGAAATTTTTTTTGCCAGCTGTTCATGGATTCTATTAAGGGTTACTGTTTTAACCATTGCATGCTTTAATCATTGAATTGCTTTGTATAGAAGTTTGGAATCTATATTATTACTCTTAACTGTAGCTGATAATTAAGAATGAACATCAACAAACAGAAATGGGACTGACTTTTTCTGTCAATTATGACAATCAGTTTTGTCAAGGATGTTGACCTGCTTCCTCTCTTTAGGAAAACTTCTTAGAAGAAAAATACAACTATACAAGGAATAACAGTAGGGCTAGAAATATATATCCTAACAGGAATTGGAGATCTCTGTTAGTCTATAAACATAAGAACTTGAGAATCAACTAGTTTTGTGGGAGTGCAATACATGGGAAACATTTTTTTGCGTATGGTTAATTCAGAATTTATACATTTTGATTCTTTAGAATATCTTATAGTAAATGTTATAGCCTTGAATTTAAGAATGAAAGTATATTTTATATTGAATTATGTTAAATATGGTATCTTTTGTGTGATTGTTGATTTATTTTACATATTGTTAATGTTAAAATTTGTTATGTTTTTGCAAATTTCTAAAGTTTCGATGAACATAGCACTAGTGTTTGCACCACCAGCAACATTTGCAGCTCAACAAATACCCATTTGGCCTGCTTGAATGGCTTAAAATTACTTGTATCTAATTTGCTGCTGAGAAATTGGTGGAAATTATATAGCAACTGAGAATATTGTAAGATGGCTCAACTTATTTTGAGCAACAATTTTATTCTTCACTGAGACAGTGTAGGATGCTTTTCTCTGTTCCAATGAAATGAACTTAAACAGTGTAACAGACTGTAAATTTCAGAGATCTCCTAATATCTGGGACTTGGTGTTTGAAGCTGAAATCTTGAGGAACCAGATGAAACCATGGAATTGTTCTTAACTAGAGGGATTAGTGACTGTGCAACGTCTCTCATTAGAGGCCGATATTCTGCTTCTGCTTGCACACACATGGCTGCAATGGCAGCTATCTATATAACCATTTTCATTTAAAAAAAACCGG
The DNA here is from genome assembly GCA_026122585.1 of Anacardium occidentale. Classification (NCBI taxonomy): domain Eukaryota; kingdom Viridiplantae; phylum Streptophyta; class Magnoliopsida; order Sapindales; family Anacardiaceae; genus Anacardium; species Anacardium occidentale. The sequence goes on along the minus strand of JAJEJH010000015.1, from coordinate 1,001,915 downwards.
TTTGTTAGTTTGGATTTTGCTTTTTAGATAAATAGAAAAGGTGTTTAATTAAAGACAACAGAGAAATTAAACTGACCTGAATCAGATCCTTCTTTGAATATTGACCTTTTAGAGAAACATCAACCATTTCTACTACTTTTTCTCTGTTAGTTAACCTTGGAAGAGCCTGAAAAATTGAAGCAATGACAAAAATTTCTCGAGTTAAGAGATTATAACAGTAGTTTCTTTGACTGCTTTTGGATATGTATGACTTGCATGAATTAGAAGTTTGTAATGGCATTTTGTTACTAACCCATGAAACAAGAACATGTTCTCCAGGGGGCCTATTGGTATCAACTGGTACACGTCCAGTTAAAAGCTCTAGAAGAACAACACCATAGCTGTATACATCTGACTTTGTGGTAAGCTTCCCCCTTGAAGCATACCTACATGACCAAGATTTATGAAAACCGTTAAAAGGTTTACTTAAGTTTTCCATCTGTACACTCAAATGGTCAGAATATTGTGATTGGAAATTCATCTAATACAAGAACATAACTCCATACTGTCCATAAGTATGGCTGTTGCTTCTCAGACAGGTTTATTAAATAAGATAATGACAGTTTGCCTAATGGGGACCTACATCCACGTTCATGTAAGTGCAAGATATAATAGATAGGATCATTTATACGTTATCCAATCATTAGAATGTTAACCATGAACTGATAAAGAAGAAGTGCCATTATAAATGAAGGAACACTTACTCCGGAGCCAGATATCCAGTGGTCCCTAGGATGCGCGTTGAAATCTGACCATTGATCTCGTCTGAGACCATCTTGGCCAGTCCGAAATCTGTCACCTTGGCATGGAAATTTTGATCTAGGAGAACATTGGAGCACTTGAAGTTACGGTGGATGATGGAGGGTATTGCTTTCTCATGGAGGAACTCCAGAGCTCTAGCACAATCGAGGGCTATCAACAATCGAGTCCTCCAATCCAATGGCTGATATTGATTGCTGGAGGGATGTAAATGTTGTTCCAGAGTACCATTAGGCGTGAATTCAGACATTAGGAGTCTATGATTTTGGTCAGCACAATAGCCTAGTAGCTCCACCAAGTAAGGAGAATGCAAGCGGCTTAGCAAATCAACCTACATTATTGAGCATGTTATTGTCTTTCACCCATGTGCTAATGTGACAGAGATTGAGTTTCAAGTCAAACTCTAATCCATTGCTTGATCACAACAACAGTGATGAAAAAGTCAAATTCCATTAGAAAATGAATTTTCAAGTATTTGAGATTGAAGCTACAGACAACATTTATCAGTTATAAATTGCTATGTTCACAAGCTTGTTGAGCCTGCTCAGAAGGCAGGCAAGATAGAAACAAATTTATGAAGAGAGAGATAGAGAGCTAATCCATACAAAAGATAATAAATAAAATCAGACTCACTGACCTCCATCCTAAATGCGCGCTCCCCTTGCTTTCCTTCTCTATGCAACCTCTTAATTGCAGCCAAAGTCCCATCACTTAACACTCCCTTGTACACATCTCCAAACCTTCCCTTGCTTATCAGATTGACATCACTAAATTTCTCAGTTGCAAATTCTAGCTCCTTGTATGTGAAAACTTGTACTCCTTTATGTCTATTTGAAGCTGCACTTTTTGGATGCCCTCCATATAGACACCCACCCTTCACATCTGCAACATTTTTTTTAGCACAACCAAATCAAATTTTGCATACAACTTGAAGCAAGACAGATCAAAACCCTGCTTCATTTTTGCCACAAACATAAAATTAATTTGAAAACATATCTTTACGGTTAAAAGGGAAAAGATTTTCGTGTAAACAAGATGGGAATAAATTGAGAAGAAAAAAAAATAAAAAGATGAATCTTTGAGAATTTATAGAGATAGTTAATTACCTGGACTGGAGGCCAAGTTGATAGTGGTATGAGAAATGAACCGACTACTTCCACCCTTGTTGACAATATCATTGCAACTGGCGTGGCCTTTTCCGGATTTAAGTCTCCGGAGCATCATTGTAACTAGAACTAATATGAACAACATGATAATGGAGATGATTGAGACAGTGATTATGATGATGGAATGGAAAGAAAGAATGAGGTGGTGAGGATTATCATGAGGTTGAGAATGCTTATGAAGGTGGTGTGAATGAGTATGGTTTTTTCCAGAGCCAAGACCAAGTGGCTCCGCAGGTGCAATAGAACTGGTGCTACTTTCCATGAGCACAAATGGCAATGGACATTCAAGTAAGATATGACTAATGAGAGAGAGATATACAGAGAGATGGTTTTTTGGAAGATGAGTTGTAGGATTGCAGCAAAATTTCACTTCCTATGAGCTCATTTTTTTTACCTTTACGGCTATAAACGGCTCTCTTTCTCTCTCTGTCTCTCTTGATAAATGAAGTGGCTTGTTTACTTTTTCGTCCTCAGTTCTGTATCTTCTGAGGAATAGTCTTTGTCTTTGCAGCAGAAAAGGCTTGGAAGCTTTTGCACAACTTCACTCCAATCTTCCATCATCCAAATTGTTACATGTCCAATAATTCTCTCTCACTTCAGATTTTTTTGTGACAAAGTTGAAATTCACTACCAATCATCTTGCAACTGGCTTGATCCAAAAGAGCACATCAGCAGTTGCTTGTTTTATACCAAGATTAGCTTAACCGATTTTCAGAGACTGAAATGTTTGTCACCCAATTATTTAGCTAGGACTTGATTACGTCTATTACCCTCTAATGAACTCTACGAATTGATAGTTTCCTCATCATAGATTATGATATGGACAGAGGACAATTGATTGGTGTCTCAACTCAGTAAGCAATAGAGTTAGAGCATAACAAAACTGGGTTTTATGAAGTTGACGCCTGCATTAAGGAAAAATTGCTAATTGAGGATAACGAGCTGGCTTGCGTCCAAAAGTTGAAAGCCACTAGGCAACAGCTGATGTGGTTGTTTGACCTGCAGCTATTGAACTCTTTGATTCAGTTGCGGAGAAATAACATAACACATAAGAAGTTTAGAGTGTTATAATACAAATTTCTCACTTTCTAAGCATTCAAACTTATCTTCTCTTTCTGCCTAATAATTTCATCAATTCTTGTTAATATATGTACCTGAAATCATGAAATTTGCATGAGAACATTTTGCCTCCTGTTTGGTGATGAGTCCTAGCAGAATTTATCAAATCGATGTAGAAAAAGTCTTATGACATCTGGAAATTCTTATCATGAGTAAGACAGTCAACTTCAAGCTACTTCCAGTTTAGAGAATTTTACTACTATCTGTTTCTTACATCTCAAATCATTAACCCATGAACTCAGAACTTACTCAATGTCACTGAAGAGTATTTACAATATCCAAGCTCTAAATCTCCTAATTCTTCTTTAAGATGACTATATATTTCTTACTTTGTTCCCCTCTTAAGAAATGAGAGCGATAATGCACAGAGCTGACCCACCAAAGCTTTGCTTTCTTTATCCCTGTCTATCTTCACCAAAGCCATTCTCATGCAAATGCGCAACTGACAGTCAAGTCATGTATCAGTTACATAAGTAGATTGAGAAGGGCAAAAAATTAAATTCAAGGTCAAATCAAACTAACGGCACCATTATGCTATCTATTAACGATGATTATAAAAGTATCTTACAAACGTATCTACACAATCTGATGTGATAGTATATAATTAATTGGTTTTAAAGTGAAAAAAAAAAAAACAATTATATCATCCACTCATATGCTGTCATCTTAGTTTATATATATAAATTTGTGAGAATTGTTTGTACATATAGCTTTATTCTTAGCTGATAACATCTCATCCCAATCAGGTTCCTATGCCATCTGATGTTCATCTACCTAATCAATCAAACACACAAACTTTTAAATTGAGCACTTTTTTGATCTATCAATATAAAGCTTACAATGGAAGATTTACAGAATTTGTAACTGTGCTCTGTGATATTCCCATCAAGAATGAACATTCTTCAAGAAATCACACTATGGGGTATCAAAATGCCAACAATGTGTACCTCATGAACATGCAACTCAATGGCGCACAAAAAAGGTATCCCACTGCATAATTGCTTTCTCTGATCCAAATTAAGCGATTTTGTAATTTCATCAATCATCTGAGAAACTGGTTTATAAGCTGAGCAACTGGCTTGGCATCACCTGGATGGAATGGGAAGATAGACTCCAAATCCATACCAGCTATAACTTGATGGAGGTCTTGAGGGTGAGCACAATATAAATGCATTCTCTCTGCTAGCTCTTCTGCAAGCTCTTGGCCTGGACTTTAATGATACCTTGATTAAAATCTTCATAGTTCACCTGCAATAAGGCAGCATCAGAATACACTTGGATTATTTCTTTCTTGAATCAAAACTCAGAAATTCAGAGTCAATCACAATTTAGTAGGGCCTACCATTCGGACATAAAGAGAGAGATGAAGCACCTAGTAGCATCACGACAAAGAGCTAGCATGCCTGCTTCAACACAAACAGCTTTTAGTTGTGCCCCATTGAAGTCATCAGTGGACCGTCCAAGTTCTTCAAAATTGACATCTGGGTGAACATTCATCTTCCTTGAGTGGATCTACAAAATCAATAATGTACAGGATTCCATAAGTTCTATGCACAGAAAAGATAAAATGCACAAGTCATTATAAAAGTAATTGTATTGTTACCTGCGAAACTCGAGCCCTTGCTTCTTCACTTGGATGTGGGAACTCAATTTTGCAATCCAATCTACCAGAACGCATAACAGCAGGGTCCTAAATAGTATCTGCAAAGATTTGTTGCTGCTATCACCTGCAAATTTGCCGCAATGCAGTTGACATCATCTCAAAGAACTAAACCAACATAATTGTCAAAAATGGCATACTACGAAAAAAATCTTCATCACTTGTAATTGCACCCAAAAGATATATAAAAACATCAAATAGTAGTATGAGGCATTAACAAACCTTAATTTTATCATGACTACTAAATCCATCGAGCTGATTAACTCTAACATAGTTCGCTGCACCTCCCTATCTCTGCTCACTTCACTGCAGTCAATTACAGTGATCTAGTATCAGAAATGGCCATTTAAGAATAAACTTCAATGAAATCAATCTAACCTATTAATATACAGAAAATTTTGCATCTCAAGATATAATAATGCCTTAAAGATAACAACTGACCTATTAAAACACTATTGTACAAACGCCATCAATTTCATCAATAAAAATTATACAAGGTGATTTTTCCTTGGCAAGCTGAAAGGCATCACGAACCAGTTTGGCTCTATCACCAATGAACATCTACAATCATTAAAAATCATGTTTAGTATGGAGCCAGTTAGGTATACAAAAAGCTCACACATCATAATCAGTAATTGATAAATTGAAAAACTGATGAAGAGCAGCAGATGTCAGACTTAATGCATCCAATGCATATTGTAAGCCAAGAATGGCATCCAAAAAGAAGATCAAATGAAACTATTAGAAGAAAGATCAAGAACATGAAAAAAAAAATGCCATACCTGGACAAGTTGTGGACCTTCTAGCTTCAAGAAAGTAGCATTTGTTTGAGCTGCACAAGCACCAGCCATCAAAGTTTTTCCAGTACCAGGAGGTCCATATAGAAGCACTCCCTTAGGTGGACGAACCCCCAACTTCTGGAACCACTCTTTGTGTGTTATTGGCAGCACAATGGCCGCAACAAGATCTTGGATCTGTTCCAAACCAGATTAAATAAGGCATAAGAAATTTGGCATTAACATACACCACCAATTATTCATACCAAACGCATGAAGAAACTAACCTGCTTCTCCAGGCCTCCATCTGAAAAAGATGAAGTCACAAATTATATGATCAACAACACAACGACTCCATACTAATCGCCAATTTTCTCAGCACATTCTCACTTATGTCTTAAAATCATAAACATGATAGCTTTAAAAATAGTGAAACTTTAGGAGGTCTATCAATAACTGGAAGGACAAGAACAATTACTTCTCAAAAGCTTTTTAGAGGCCAATCCCAGTCAGATACAGCTCGCAGATTTTCAAGCAAGCAACTCGAACCATAATTAGGCAGCCCAAACTACCAAACAATCGGATGTACATTACTTTATGTGATGTTGAATACAAAGAACAGGAAAATAATTAAATTCGATTGAATAATTCAAAAAGTAATTAACTACCCATTGAAAGAGAACTAAATTTTATTGCATAAACTCAATATAATAGTTGAATAATATGAAATAATTTGAATTAAAGATACAACGAAGCTTTAAGTTACATAGGCCAACGATCCTTAACTCATTAGGAAACTTAATAATTACCTAAATAAAATCTTTAAATAAAATATGATAATAATGAATACAATTACAATCTAAATTTTATATTATTATCTTGTTAATTAATAAAGTAGTGATGGACAACATTTGCAAAGGCTTTTTATAACCCCTTCAATTTTAGGATTCAAAACAGATTAAAAAGAAGAGAATAAATTAGATCTCCTAATTTCTGATGAATTCTGAATTGATCATTATCGAAATTAAATTGATAGCCAGATTGGAAATAGAAGCAGCTGAGGAAATGAATGAAGTCAATTCAAACACTTAAAAGGACGTTTCACCCCAATGCGCGTCGAACACTCACTAGAACCTCATCGGTGAAGAAACCTTTGCTTCCAATTTTCAGTGATGCTACAAAAACCGGTCGGCCTCCCTCCACACGCCACTTCGATTTACTGGTTCTGCTGCAATTTCCCCTGATCAGGTGTTGTGTTGGTTTGGTTCTGTTGGAGTTATTGCTTCTTTCTGGCGCGAGAGAAAATGGTGGTGTGGCTGGGTTAAGCTCTCCTTGCCAAGCTCTTCAGAAAGCAAAATCCATAAGCTGACCCATTAATTTATTGACCCATTACAGGCCCATTTTCCAGCCCACTTCCCTTATAACTCTTACATCTCCTTGAGTTCAGTACTATAGTACCCTCCGATCTTGTAATCTTTGGAAAGCAGAAAACAGTACTCTTTGACCATCCAAATTTCTATGATGATATGCATCTCAATACCTTGATTGACAAAAAAATTGTGGTCATGAAAATTTTTTTTCTAAAAGGATTGCATTTTTGTAACCTAGATGTTAGAAGTTACATTTCTAGTCACTGGTTCAGTCATGTATATTTGTTGTTCCATCCATGAGAAATTATTAGCAAATTTTCATTAAAGGCAAAACACATTCAAATTTCAGTTGCACACAGTAGTTCATATGGAAGAAGATCTTATTAAGCTTATGGAGGAGCAGAGACGGGAAAGAATATTTGGTACACAAGTAAGCAGAAAAAGTGAAAAGAAGCTAGACTGGAATGTCTAAAGTTAAGGTTAAAGCTTGTTTCTCTGTGTAATGAGTATAAAAGAAGAAGAGGAGACAAAAGTGAGTTTGTACACTTCTCCAACAGTGTGAAAAAGTGAAAAAAGAATCTGCTACTGTTCTATTCTTTTCATCATTATCTCAGGATTTGAATCCGAATCCTGTTTGATTTATTCTTTACAGGTCAAAGCTGTTCTATTTGGTCTCCATCTGCTCTTTCAATACCTCGGGATTCCCTCTCTTCACAAAATTATGTTATTCTTTCTCTCTCTTTTATCACTCACTCCCTGCCGGTTGCTTTTTTAATGATAGCTTACAGAGTTGGGGAGAGAGGCATGAAATGCGGTTGATTTTGAATGTTGAATTAATTAACCACACAGTTAACACAATCACCTAAACCATTTTAGTCCAAGAAATGAAAGCTGGGAGTCTTATTTTCATAAGGTGGTTAATGCATTTGAGTTAGTCAGGAGATTGATTGGACATGTAATTTTGACAGTTTTGGTAGACCAGTACATCCTTATTTGGCTTCCTGAGGCTCATTTATCAGGGGCCATACGACAATTTCCCACCCACAGTTTGAGACGGGACAAAGTCCCATCCGTTGAAATTGAAAAATTCGATCTCTCATCCGTCAACCATTTTTAATATTAAAAATAATAAATATATAATAATAATCAAAGTATTTTTTTTTTTAATATTAAAATATTATAAATTAATAAAATAAATTTTATTTAAATATAAAATATTTAAAAATTTTTTAAAAAATTAAAATATATATTTAAAAAATTTTAAATTTTAAAAACTTGAAGCAGCCACCGCCATCGGCACCAGCGGCAGTGGCTGCCCATAATAGAACCAAGTGGCCATTTCTGGCCACCTGGTTCCAGAGAAGGCCAGATCTGGCCTTCCCGTTCGGTGGAGGCGGCCAAATCGGTCGCCTCCAGTTTTGGGGGCTGTCTCCACCCGAAATAAAGGTCGAAAACGGCCAGTGGGGCCAAGGCCGACCCTTTACGGCCATTTTCGGTATTTATTTCTGACGGAGACGACCAGATCTGGTCGCCTCCTCCAAAACTGGAGGCGGCAGATTTGGTCGCCTCCACCGAACGGAGAGGCCAGATCTAGCCTCCCCTGAAATCAGGTGGCCGAAAATGGCCACTTGGTTCTATTATGAGCGGCCACCGCCGTCGGTGCCGACGGCGGTGGCTGCTTCAAAATTTTAAATTTTAAAATTTTTTAAATATATTTTTTAATTTTTTAATATTTTTTGAAAATATTTAT